>VZTV01093829.1:0-21989 GCA_013400875.1 Anhinga rufa
GACAGCTAACTTTGATTTGCTTCTGTTCCTTCCCATCTACACAAACTGGCTCGTATTAATCATATTAATAAAAATGGCATTAAAATTACCAAGTTTTAAAAAGGCACATGACAGTGATATTACCCACCAAGTTACAAGTCATTGTGCATGCATATTAATTACAAGTTGGCTAAGGTTTCAGTAAGAGCTCAAAGGAATGACATTTTTCCCTGTATGTTGTTTTTAATTTGGAAAGCTCCCTTGTAATGCAAGATGTATCCTGTCCTAACGCGGTTCCCTAATCACAGCACGCTTTAATTTTGATAGATGACCCCCAAATGCTTTAAATCCACTAAGGTTTGCTGTAATTAGAATGATTTTTCTAATACTTTGTTTCCTGAACTATCCATGGTGACATCCATCTATCGTCAGATAAATTTGTTTACTCATTCTCCTTCCAAAAAAATGAAAAAACAACTAATTTGTATTGAAAGCTTATCTTTGTTGCTACGTGGTGGAGGGAGCATGTTATAATTTATCTCACTCTAGTCACTGCTCCCTTTTTTTGAGGGATTGTGCTCTGAAGGAGCGTGCATTTTTCAGAAACGTTCAAAGCCCTTCCCTTCCCTCCCTCCCCCAGTCTCCAAGTAGTGGCACTGCTCCTACAGGAGCGCAAAAGTCACCTCACCCCCTCTGAGTGCCTGCCAGTGGAAATCTGCAGCACAAGGTAGAATTCACTAGGCAATTTTTTTTCCTCTGTTCCGCGTTTCCCTCTCCATTTTCTTTTTATTGTAATGCTTCCTTGCACATCCGAATCTAGGGTGTTTTTTCAGTGCAGGATGTTTATTAACAGTGGCTGTACAGAACAAGAAAAAGCGTTGAGGATGTTCATCTCCTCTCATCTCCCCAAAGCCTGTCCCCTTCTGCCCTCCTTGTGTCATTCCTTGTCTGTCCTTTGCAGAGCAGCATATCCTTTCTCAGTAATGTTTCACTGTCTTGCTGATGGTTGCTACTTAGCCGCTTTCCCTGCCCTGTGTTTTCTCTTTCACCAGTCTTCCTTTTCCTCCTAGTCTGAATTTGCCTGTTTAACCTGCTCTTTCAGATCTCTGCTCTCTCCTCTCCTTTCCCACTCCTCAGCTCTTCTGTAGGTTTTACAACTCTCCCTTATTTTCTGGAATGCATTTCCCCCTCCTTTGCTTTTTGCCACCTGCACCCCTTGGCTCCCTGATGTGTCCGATGTTGTTGCTTTGTAGCATTTCCTCCCATCTTCCCTTCAGAGCCTCTTTTTATGAGGTTTCCTCCTTGTCCCTGACCCCCAGCCACCTCATCACAGCCAGATGAGTACCAAAGGGTAGGATGCTCTCATGCTGTCGTGCAAAGCAACGCGCTGCTTGCCCTCAAATGCACTGCAGCTTTGTCAATGCTTTAGTGCAGGGAGAGGCAGGAAAGCAAAGAGGAGCGCAGCTGGCAGTTAAGTAATAGCTGCCAGCCACAGAGGAAGCAGCAGCGATAACCTTGCCTCATGGAGGAGGGTGGCTAGAGGAGCAGGCTGTCATCCAACACACGCCTCTTTCTGGCAGACACGTGAGGGAGACCTGAAGCTCCAGCACACAGTGGGACTGATGTGGGAGATGCTCAGTGTAGCCCGGAATGCCATCTATGGAAGCGCCCTTGCCTTTCCACAAGCATGTTTGCTGGGCTTTTGTTCATCTGTGGCTGGTTTGACCCATTATTTAAGAGGTGGCAAAACCCCACCCCAGCAGAACAAGATGGCAGGTCTGCACCACCGCTTGCCAGTGCCTGGATTTAGGCTGCGAGCCCAGGAGGGTTCTGACTTGAATAACTGGGGAAAAAAAAAATGTTTCCTTCCTGGGCAGGTTAATAATCAGATCATATTAACAAGTAAAATTTGATTAGGCTTCTGATTAGGAAAGAGTAAGCCAGGAGTTTGAAGCTTGTTGTGTCAACAGAATAGATTAGCTTCAGTCTGACGTTCTGCTTTCAGTAAGAAACTGGTAATAAAATTATAGCGTCTGACTTCCTCGTGAGGTTCTGAACATGATACAGGGCTTTGAGACAATCATTAAATATCACAGGATATGTGCTGGGACTTGGTTAACAACCAGGCAGAAGACTATTAAATCATTTAATTGCAATAAGAAATAATAATAAGGGAGGAGGGAATCATTTGCCTTTAGTGAATAGGGCAAAACTTGTATGTTTGGAAAAATCTGGGGGGTTGCTGTCATTTGCCTGAGGTGACCACTCAGGAGGGCAGAGGTCCCAGCTGAAGGGCCCTGAGCCCACTGTTGTACAAGGCTTTATTTTGCAGACTATAGGAACATAAAGAATGGCTAAGCCATCGCAGATTGCAGCCTAGTTCAACGCTGAAAAAAACTCTGAACAATTCTGACAGTTGAACCTCTTTATTGGAAAATGTTAAAATAAGCAATGCCACCAGCACCTTGTGAACAGGCTAGTTACACGCAAGAAGCAACTGCCAACATAATGTTACCTGGAATGGTAATGGAGTTCGGGTTTTTACCGAGAAAAGATTTTAGAAGAAAAGGAGAAAATAATTCTTGTAATTTTTTTTTTTTATTGAGCCTGGGTACTTTCAGCCAGGGCTTCAAATGGCTAGCAGATCTCCACATACTGAACTGGTGTCATTTTGCCATTGAAACCAGTGTCACAGAAATCCAGTGTGTCAACTGTTAAAACCATATTGTAAATGCGCCACATATTTAGAAAAATAAATAAAGCTTAGCTTACTTTTCTCATCAGAATAGGATCCGGTGACAGTGTGATTAATCATAGGCTGTTCGGCATCAGTAGGGGGAAAAGAAACCTATTAAGGCTGCCTTGCTCTCCAGGCGCTGAGACTGTACTGGAAGGAAATGATCTCTGACGTGAGGGAAGATGGGCTGCTAATTCAAAAAGCAAAATTCCACCTGCTGTCAAGAATGATTAGGGATCAGAAGGGTACGTTTGTGATGATTGCTTGATTTTTGTGGCTAATAAAGTTAACTGTCTACAGTCACACTCCCATTAATGTTAACTGTGATATTTTACATTGTACCTAGACCTTTCCTCTGCCCCGGATATGTTCAAGCAGGACAGTTTCTCCCTCGGAGCATGCTTACTCACACTAGCTCAGGCACCACAGGTGTGAGAGGGTGAACATGGCTCTCTGCTCAAAGCGGCAAGCTCTGCTTCTGCTGGCTACTTCAGGCACTGGTGCAACTGGCTTGGGACGCTCCCTCTACACAGTGCTTTGCTTTGGTGCGTACCCGGCATAGTGAACGCTGCTCTGTCAACTTCCTTTGGGGGGCGAGAGGGTGGGAGCAAAACAACGTTTCTGCTACCTCTTTGAAATTCAGCGCTGTGGATTTAATTCAACCCATTTTCTGTTTTACATTACGGCTGGGCTACCTCTGGCTATCGCACAAATTATTCATTTGGCCATGACCTCTATGGATTTTGTCCTCCCTCAGATCGCTTTGCGTTAACCTATGGGAGGCAAGATGTCCTGCTGGAATACCAGGTCTTGTATCCTAAGGTCTCTGCAGGGGACCTGCGGACTGTCCGAAGCGCACATCAGGGGCAATGCTTTGTAATCCATCAGCTAAGCGAGAGCAGGATCGTGTATGCCGATGGAAGCAGTCGGGAAAAACAAGTTGCCGCCATGTGCGCGCGCTCTTCATGCAGAAGGTAGGAAAGTGCTTGTACTTAACTGGAACCAGTATCAGGGCTCAAGTACAGCGATTTGCCTTAGAGGGCAGGTAAGCTAAAGGTAACTGATGTGAACCAGAGACCTGTAGGGGAGTTTGTCTTGCAAGGCCAGGCTCAGCTAGGTAGCTGTATCAGATAAAGCTGAGATTGCTGCAGTACTGATATTGAAACCACTGAATTTGGGTAGATGTCTCAGAATTGGGACGAATGGAGAAGTAATTAGAAGCAGGTAGTTCATTTGGGAGGAGACTGGCTGGAGAAAAGGAGGTACAACGGGAGCAAAGAGGTGGCTTCAGAAATGGAAAAATGGAAAGTGAGATAAAGATCGGGTAAAGAACAGAGGAGGGCAGATTTTCCAGCAGTAAGAGTATGAGCTATTACAGATGGTAGCGTAGCTGTCCCACCGGCCCGAGGCCACCAGGATGGCAGAGGGAACCCTTGGGGCAACTCGCTGGAGTACCCGTCAGCTCTGCTTTGGAAAGGCCTGGTGCAGGACGGTGGAGCCAAGAGGGGTAACTTGCACCTTGATGCTAAATGGTGTGGGGAGAGAAGGGTGACGGATTTGTATTTCAATAGTAGTTGTGTGTAGTTAATGGGATTTAACAGTGATAAGCAGTGGCTTTGTAGCTGTGTAATAGCAAGGTGAATAATGTAAATGGATAACAGTAGTCTGTTAATTAGGTTATTTGATTTATTAATGATTAGTAATATGTTGATTAATCAATAAGCATTATAGTCTCTGTCAGTTATGTCCCAACCCTGCGCTGTAAAGGAGAAGAGTCAGACCCTGAGGCAACGACCTAGCAGGTCGTGCTGAAATTGGACCTTGCATGACTGTGTCTTTGTGGAACCCGAGACAGCAAGGAGTGCTGTAAACACCTTTTAAACATGAGTCTGATTTCTCCTCCGCTTACACTCTCATCCACAGTACTCTGCAATCTTTTGAATTTTTCCTTAAAGGTGAGGTATTTGATTGAAAAGCTCTTTTATTCCCAGTTGTAGCTCATCAGCTCCTGCATGGTCAAAATTGTCTTGGTCTTTCATGTGTCGTGGTAAATATTTCGGTTCCAGGCAGTCAGTGTGGTGCCTGTTTCGGAGTGGTGGGGTTTGCAAATTCTTACTTGGAACTTTATAATCAGCTTTCCCAATCTGTTTGGATACTTGTAACTGCCGTTGCAGACAGCGTTTTGCTCTGGGTAGCCTGTTACTTTTTCTTCCTGTGAAATTTACAGATGTTGGTTTAGTTTCTTTTTGAGACATTCTCATTCCTGATTTAATTTCCTTTGAATCTTTTCTAATAATTCTTGGTCAGCTTTAATGTCTTCAGAGTCATCTTATTATTTGTTCCATCTCTATTCCTGACAGTTTCTCTCTTACCACCTCTGTCCTGCTGAGCCAGTGTTTGAATTAAGCAGATTTTAGTGGGTTTCCCATGTGGATGAGCATCAGTAATACGTGAAGGGTGTGCTATTTGTGATATCGTCACACCAAAATTCTCTTTGGGACGGTGGTAACAGAGAAGCTGTTTTTCCCGCTTAGAAATTCTCTTGCCTTTGCTGTTTACTCTAGCCACGTCCACTGTGTCTTTGGCCATGTCTCTTCCATACGCCCAGCCAGCAACAAATGGCCGTGCCTCGCATTTCAAGTGAATTTATTAGGCATGGTGAGTAATGCATTTTTACGCCAGATTACTTACTGTACACATGTCTTGTGTCGAGATCTAGTTGGATGAAAGAACTGAGTGCATTAAAATATCATTTGAGAAGGATTTATTAGTTAATAATACCTTGAAATGCACTTGAATACTTTTCCTCATGTAAATTTATGTAAATGTTTTTGCACTGAAAGCTGAATTATTATAATAAAGGCAGTATTAGGTATAGTGAGGAAGCTGAGCTGTTTGGATTTGGTCACTGTATCTCTTAGAGCTGGAGAGGCTTATCCTGTCCAGCCTGATTGTTTCCACAGATCACAAGAAAGTTTGTTTTTCTCAGTTCATCTCTGAACTCTGGGTTGAATTGTACTGATTGGAGAAATGCAAATGTTTTTTAAAAAGTTCTCTTGGTACCTACTGCTATACTGAGGCTGGATTCGTGCTTCAGCAAGCTCCGCTCCAGGTGCTGGTTCAGCCATTAGACCTTCCTTAAAACTTTGGAAGCAAATATATCCTGCTTAATGCCAGCTCTCCGCATGCTTTCTGTAACGGTTAAAGTCACTTTTCAGTGTTTCAACCTCTGTCCTGCTGCAACCGGAACTAGATGGATTTGTTAATTTGTTAATTTGTTAATTTGTTGAATTTACCTCTCCCAATACTATCCATTGCTCCCTCTCTGGAGCTACATAAAGGGATCTGATGGCTTCCTCCGTTGGAGCTAAAGGTGGCCACTAAGGGTAGCAGCTCTATAAAGGATAGCTCTGCCTGCCTTGGGATCCAGAGCCATTCGGGTGATAGCTATTAGCCCTTTTTAGCTAGTGTAAATGTGGGAAAGCACATACATAATGCGGACGGAGCAACTGTTTGAATAAGCACTCCAGAGAGAGCAGCAGAGATAGCACTAGGATGGAGCCCAGCACCTCTCTAAGGACAACATCCTTGGAGGGCAGTGACCACAGCAACATTCCCATCTCAGCTTCTCTTTTTCTTTGCTTTTTTTAAAGAAGAAAAAAAAAAAAATATTTGCACTTGAAAAGCTGTAGCTAAAGAGAACTTTTTGCGACTTATGCTCCTATTTACTGGCAATTTCACTCTTCCCTTCTCTCCCTCACACTTCTTTTGAAGGACCAAGCGATTGATTTTTCAGGCACAGGCAGTGTGAAAGGAGGTGGTCCAGGGATGTTACTTCCTCAAGAGCTTCTAACCACTGCTGGCTTTTGTTTCCAGACTTGCGCTTCTTACCCCTGCCTATAATTATGTGTGAAAATTTCAGTGGAAAAACTGCTTTTCCACTGTTGTTCCCGATATATTTTGGATTAGGAAAATCTGGGACCCAGCACTGTGCAGAAGACACGCGGCAAACCCAGCCTGCACTGCAAAATGGATTACTTCAAGGTACAGCAAGTGGTGATTAGAAAGACACTGCGCATAGAATTGGAACTACCTTATTCCACACACTGGTAATCTTGCTAACTCTAATTTTATCAGAAAGTCTGTCTGATCTGATTTCCATATCCTATTTCCATATCCTATTTCTTTCTCTTTAGTAAGTGCAGTCACTTTGGCCAGTTGCATTTCTTGTGTGTGCTCACTTTCTTAAATTCACGGAAATGAGTGTGATGTTTCTTTATTTGGAGTAATAAAAATGAAGAGAGCTTTTATATCACCATCACCGAAAGTGAATTTGTGGAAATATTTTGTCTATATGAGGCTTTATTTCATTCTTTAATTAATTTAATTTCCTGGATTTATATTCAATTACGCTCTTCCTTTTACATGTATTCTGTTGTCCATGCTAGACTAGCTTTTCTTGTGACGGATGCAAACATTAATGAAATCTTGGATCTGGTGTGTAGACGTTATTGAACACTGACAACACGCTCTGAATTTGTATTCGCTTTGTAGCTCTTGAGAAAACAAGTTGTCATCAGTGATGTACCTATGCAGGTGATTACTTGACTGCTCCGGTGAGAGTCTCAGGGGGAAAACAGGATTAGGATGATGTGAGCTTGAGCTGAGGGAAGCATCGCTGCTGTTCTGGATTTGTAGTTGGCCCCTTTTAACATAAGCTTTATTATACAGAGTGTTTTTCCGAATGAGGTTGAATGTAGGTTTGTGTTGAAAGAGGGACTGCTTTTTTCCTAGAAAAAGTTCATGGGTGGAAACGGCTACATTTAAACAGAATTTAATCTGTTACTCCTTAGAGCAATAGCGTGTTACTGTCTTCCCTCTGCTCCCTGGAGTCCAGGGCTGGGTAATACGCGATAAAGCCTTGCATCACAACTACATGGGCTGAAATACATGAAAAAAGATCACATCCTTAAACATAACATTTGCACTGGCGTTCCAGTACAAAGATGCCTTCTGTTATTTATTTAACATTATTTCTAGTTGTAGGAGTAACAGGAAAAGGGTTTACCAAAAAAAAAAACCCAAAAAAAAGAAGAGTAAAAGGCTCGGGCACCCGGGTGCTGTAGGTATACGCTAGGGTATGGCAGCTGAGCCTTCGTAGCGGCCATTAGATTTGGTGCAATTTTTCCAAAGTGGGGAAACTCCCGGGGACTCCAGAACGACGGACATGAACATGTAGAAGGCCAAGCGTGGGAAGTTGGGTATGTTTCTATTTTTATTCCTGTTTTGCAGCCCGTTTTATGTTTATAGCTGTGTCAAACTGCTGGTGTTTATCTCAGGGTGCTTTGGTGTTTCTGAACCAGTGTCCTACAAATAAACAAATAATGGCGAGGGCCGCAGAGAGCCAATCTATACAGAACAGGAGATGCAAAAACGAGCACTGGGACAGGACACGGAGGGCGATGGAAGCCTTAGCTGTGTCGCCACGTGGAACGTGAGAACAGACAAAACTTTCGGGGGGGAGGCGTATGATGGGAGAGGTACATTACTGTTTTCTTACTAAGGAACAAAATTTCCTAATAATTTGTCAACCTTTTCCAGCTGAAATTCATTACTACATCAAAGTGAAGGCCTTGCTGCTAACAGAATAAATGTCTCTATTTAGAATGTAAATGAGGAAAACGTATGAATTACAGGACATGTAAAGAATTGTGAGTGGCTGGGTGGATGGAGTTAGTCTTATTTTAAAAATTGACTTTGACATAATATGATAATAAGTAATAAGCTTAGTTTCCGATTCTCTGATAATTTGAAATGTAGCAAATCGTTATTAAACGTGTGTGCTGCATTACACATGAAGTGTACGCTGTTAAGGGGCGGTGTGTGTGGTGGGTTGGTTTGTTTGCAACCCGTCTACCTCCCTTCCTACCCTCCCGCTGTAACAAGGCGGTGCCCTCCCCCTGGCAGACCCCCGTCAGGGCAGGCTGGAGTCAGCCCTGCTCAGCACTGAATTATGCCAGCTTGAGGATGCTACCCTGCTCCAAAAGAGCGTGGGAGCCCTTCAGGGGTTAGGAGAAGCACGTAACTAGAAGTTATGTACCTCCTGTGTTCCCTCCATCATCTTCTGCCTGGAGGAAAAATCTGTTCGAAAAACCTGTATTGGGCAATTCTTGGAAAGAGCCACCTGGCTGGAGATGCATGCTCGTCAAAAGAGAACCCAGAAAACATTCGCACAGATGTGGTTGACACAGGAGGTCATGATCTCATTTCATATGTCGCTGCTTAATCTTAGCCGAGATAATTACATACATATGGCTGTCTAAACATGAAGTCAACAGGAAGGTATCCAGCCACATGTGGTACTACAAGTAAATCAGATTTAACTCTAACAGCCAGCAGCTGAGGATATTAGGTGAATATCGGATGTTCCCTGATGAAATTTATCGTAAAGGAAAAAAAAAGACAACAAATTTACATTTATTCATTCCTTGTCCGTCTCTATGGGCTGGTACCGACATGGCTGAAACGCACGATAGGACCTCATGATGCTCAATAACCAAAACAGAATTTAGAGTTACTTACTTGTTAATGTATTTCGAAACATGACAGAATGAAAACTCTCTGTCCGGGAAAAGGTGTAACATATTGCCCAAACCATCTGTAGTGCTGGGCTGATGTTGGCAAGTCATGGATAATATACAGATGACCAGGTGTGGATCGTTTGTTTTACCGGCAAGCAGTCTGGTACGCATTTGACGCTAGCTAAGGCTCCGAGCAGCCGCTAGCCCCGGCAGCGCAGTGAGGCCCTGGAAGGGAGGCTCTTCTGTAGCACTCGGAACCAGGACAAGATGCCCCCGATGCTTTGCCTTTGGTTGCATTGGCCCTAAGTACTCTTTTTTTTTGATTTTTTTCAGAAGGCCTCACCTTCTGGCCGCACCATTATCACGTTTCTGTGCGAGTGTTTTCAATAGCGGTTCGTATCCACTGCAGTACAGCTATCGTTTTGGAGTTACTGCTTCTGGGGAGGGACTTAGAGACTTGCTGGGGAAGCCCACGGGGTGTTTTTGCACGACGCTGCCTTCGCCGCATGCGGACACACCTGCTGCTTTGTGCCAAGCTCAGTGGCAGTCTCCTGTACAGCTGTGGACAGACACCACAAACTCTTAATTTCCCAACCTTAAAACAAGGTTCTCCCTTGCCATGATTTTAAACCCTTTGTGAGCAGGGATATTTTTCATCCCGTGGGTAGCAAACTGAAGCTGAGCTCCGGAGGGGTGTACAAAATCAGATTTGAACAGGCCCCCTAGACTCATTCCCAGGGCATTTTTTTAACCAGGTCACAAATAGAGACCTGCTTGATGAACTTTTGGAAGGTTTCACGTGCCTGCCGGGCACATGCTTTCCTGCGAGCGAGTGCTTACGTTCTCTAGGTCTACAAGGCGGCCCATACACCCACACCGAGCCCCTCGGGCGGGCTTCGCGGAACCTTCCGTCCCAGCCAGGCTCTACGGAGGCGCGTTTGCAGCATCAGAGTCGGCGACAGCGCGAGCTCTGGGTAAGTGCCTTCCCTCGCGTCCATACGTGTTCTGGTAAACTGAGATTTCAGACAAGCGAGTGAAGACATACTTCAGTTTTATTGTTGTTTAGGCATGGATAGAAACATTAATTCTTTTGCACTCTTGGTTCTTGAAACGTGCCTATAGTGAACTCGGAGCAGTGAAAAACCCAGCTCCTAGGAGTGACGACTTAAAGTGCATAGGAGATCTAGCAGAATCTCAAAAGGCGAGGAGTTGGTTTTATTCCTTTTTCGTAGCTGTGGAAGTTGAAGGACTTTTTTTCTTCTCCTCTCCCCTGTATTCCCCAGACAGACAGTGGTATGAAAATTTTCAGCCCTTCCCTATGCTTTCCCTTAACGGTCTTTGGAGGTTTCTTCTCTGTATTTAAGACCTATTTGTAGTGCTCTAAACACAGACAGGTGATGTCTGCACACTCCTTCACAGGACTCCGCTACAACTTCTCCTGCTTAGAGTCGCGCCCACTGCATTGGTTTCTTTTTTGTTAAAAATGCGTATCACTTGGCAGTGTTCTCGCACCAAAAGAAAAAGATATATTTGTATATAAAGTAACTTTTTTGTGTGTTCACGTTTTATTTTGGAAAAACAGGTGTTTAAAAATTTTAGAATTTTTTTAACAAAATTCTAAAAAGAAAAGAGATCACAATATTTACAGAGATAACAGAATGGCTTAGCCATGCAAAACAAATTACTTTGGTTTTTCCCCCCTTTTACTTTGGTTTAAATATTGACCAAGATTATAATTTTTTCCTTTTTGCCAAATAAAACAGTAACAAATCAAAGTTTAGAGGCATGTAACAGGATTTCCCTCTAATATTTTATACAGCATAGAGTTTATAGGACATCTTATGTATTTAATCCATGCCAATGCACTACAGGAAGCTTTTATTAAGACATCAGTCACTACTGCCCAGACATTTAACATTTTACAAATTTACAAGTAACAGTGTTTTCTTCCCCCTAGATAATGCAAAAGTGGCAAAATACATTTCCTAACATCCATCTCATTCTTTTTATTTATTTATTTATTTATTTATTTTTGCCTACCAGTCTATAAAAACTTACTTTTTCCCTGGATATTTGTAAATGGAAACCTGATGTTCTGCTTACTCTACTGTTCCTCCCCATCAAAGCTGCCTGTTACTCTCTTCCAGAAACTCGCCTTCGCATAAGATGAAACTTCTCCCCGTTAAGCACATCTTCCTATTGGCCATTTACCCTAACACATTTTCTTATCAGGACCATTCTAAAAATTCCCTCAAGCATAAAACATGTTTATAAAGTTACAAACTTGAATGTAACTGAAGATACATAGACATTTCATTGTTACAATTATATGTACTGTTTGATAAATTAGGTACCAGTTAAAAACACTAAAATTATCTCAAGGTGCATTCAATATCTGTAGCATAGTTAACAAAAACACACAAAAAATATATATATATTCTATTTTTGTGGGGAAAAAAATGCAGCTTTGATATGACCGCTTTTTGAAAAAAGTTTCCAATTCTGACTGGTATCTTTCTGAAATGAAGAAAAGGTACAGTACTTTAAGGCAGTGGATAACATAAAGGAATCAAAATTAATCCAGAATTATTCCAGTTCCTTATCCTAATTCTAACATGAGAGACGACTGATAACGTATCAATAAAATGTGTGTCTTGCTCTAGAAGAAAGGCATTATTAGCCACCGTCTGTACACAGGCTAGGAATTTCTCATTGTGTTCCTTGCTCGATACCCAGCCTTCTCCGTGGAAACTCTTTATCCTTTCTGGCTGTTTACCTTTGCATGGTTTTTAAAGCGTTCACTTTTATTAACAATTTAGTTTATCCTTGTCACAGCTGTCACCCTTCCTCTTTACTGTGACTTCACAGAATAGAAAAGGAGCTTGACATTTTCCTTTAAGACAATCTTACACTTTAGGTACTTGCTACAAAGCAGAGGCTTCACCGATAACAATCAGAATTAGACACGTACCTGCTCAAAGGGTGTCATAAAAACAATTGAAATAAAACCATTACACTATACATCAGATTAACAGCAACTCCCAGAACAAAGCCTTACAGTGTATAAAAATAGCTACGTAAAAAATTTACATAAAGGCAAACAAAAAGAAATCTTCAGTGCAGACATTTACAAAAAAAATTTCAAACAGAACACAACATGGTGACCTATTACCATGGCTGTTGCCAAAATTAGTTTGTGGGTTTTTTTTAGCTTGATATAATTGTGTCTAAAATCCCTTTTGAAAACTTGGTAGTATGATCTGTTTAATACTTGAACCATGAATAGCTGTCACTTCTTTGTATATGTTTAAATACAATCCACGTTCATGCTTCAATTGGTCTATATGTATTCTCTGAAAATATGAAAGATAAAGCCAGTTAAACATTTTTAAATATGCTAACCAAAATAACTACTCGGTATCTAACCTTCCAATAAACAGCTACGCGAGCAGTACTTTCTTCTGCCTTTCAATGACGAGAATACTTTCTTTCACGGTAAGAATAGCTGTTGCAATATCGCTCCCGCTAAATCCAGTAAGGTTATCTGGTAAGTAATGGATTTATGGATAAGCTTTCTGTTATGTAGAACTACTGATCTGAAGAAATAAAATAATTAGAGTAAAAGACTGCACTGAAGGCACATGATGATATTTGAACTCCTCTGTTCAATAAATACCCTCAGCTAACTTCAGCTCCATCTAGTCACCTCAATACTGCAATGTTGCAGAGGGTACCAGATCTAGAAAAAACAAATACAAAACAAGCCCTAACCAAAAAGATTACAGAGTTTTCACAAAGAATCGCAGTAGAAACGCTGGGTATTTACACCGCAACATTTTCAAGATCCAGATTCATTTTCCACTTTTAAATCATTCATAGGGCATCGTTTTGGTATTCCCAATTCCCTCTTTCAAACTAGTAAAGCAGCGACGTTGCTAACAAAGTGCATACAGCAACGCTCCTTCTCTTTATATGCTACATAATCATTCTACCTAGTGAATCCTGAACAGTTAGTGGAAAAATAGCACCTTGTACTTTAGAATTTCAGACAATACTACCATACTGAAATTATTAATAAGGAGAGCTGTCTTTATTTAAAGGAGGACTTTTTTTTATCTAGAAATGAAATGTGGCATTCTCACAACACACCACCACTGAACACGTACCCCTCTCGTTTTTAAGGGCAGTTGATAACTAACTCAAGAAACCACAGTATGGTTAGCTGGTTTCCTCACTCGTGTGCTAGAACAGCATTCATTTAAAATGGCCTTCGCTGGTCAGAGAAATGGTCTAAACCCCGACCTTGGGTACTAAGGGGAGAGCTGGAGCTGTGGCACAGACGCAGGCAGCAGTGGTGTATATGCGTGTGAACACCGGGTGGTGCTGTTGGTGCTTCGTAACGCTCCTGTAATTCCTAACCGGACTTCTGCATCTACCTTACCATTTGGATACGGTTTATTTTATAGAGAGCCCAGCTGAGGAAACTTTCACACCTGTTGCATTGTTACTAACTTAACATAGGGTGTCTCTTTCCAGGATAAAATCGATAACAGTGCACGTGAAATCTTGAGTTAAAAAGAATGATTTTTTTGGTCTAAGGAAAAGTTTCATGCCTCTTGCAGTGATGATGAGTAATACTGACCAAGGACTTAGAAACTGTTGCTTCCAGTAAGGGAAGAAGGTTCCTGTGAGCACTTCAGGTATAGTTTAGAAGGTTTTGAGTTATGACTTGAAGTGTACTCTTCATATACATACGTACATGCACACACAGACACATATATACCGCAGTGATGTATTATACCAATTTGTATTTCCCTAAGTATGTGGATTAAAATAAAGCCAAGTCCTAAGTTATGTCTAAATGTCAGGCTTCTTTAATATGTGCATACGCAGGTATGAATTCCTAACTGGCCAGGGGCTTCAGTCTGTCTGTCCTAATGCTACACCACTCAAAATCACTCCGCTGCCCAACCTCTGAAAGGGGAGCAACGGACTCCAAAAGCTGCCACTGCGATGACTAGACAGAGAGCACTAGAGAGAAATGGTGGACAGAGATGTTAAACGCTGCAATATGCAACACTTACCTGGAATGATGACTGACACATTTTGTCTCTTAAGTTTCAGATTTATGATTGTTTTCTTCTAGTTTTTTGTTTTCTTCTATATTTCCAAGATCTTTGTCTACGTGTTTTGATGCTGTCCTATAATGAAAAATTAAGGTCATTTTTACACGTCTACAGCATTTCGTTCCATCCTCACATTAACGACACTGCCTCCTCCCCTCTCGGTAATACATAAAATTCTTACAGTTCTGGTCTGAGCGGAGCAACAGGCTTGCATATGTCTGTACATAGACCAATAGCACCAGTTCCCCCACTGGAGTTAGTACCGCGTGTAAGCTTGTTTTACTTCTGAAGGAATTCAGAATCGTTCTGAGNGGGGGGGGGGGGAAAGAGGTATGCCTGATTTAAAATAGCAGGTCTTCCTTAATGCAAGTAGTGGAGATGAATTAATGAGTTAAGTGCTTAGTTTAGCTTAGCACAATAAAACCACTAAGCCATTCATTTAATGTGTGAGAAGCCTCACTGTCTGCCAAGGTGAGAGATTCCTGCAGCGCTGCGATAACATTTTGAAGGCCGCAATTTTTACAATGTAAATGGGCAAATGTGTTTGAGTGGGACAAAGTAAATCCCTTGTGTCAAAGCAGATTATTGTATACGCGTTTTCTCTACGGATAATTTGTTTCCCCTACAGAAAAGTAACGTCTGTTGTGACAGATTCGTGCATATGCTCACCCTTGCTTCAGGGTAAAGACCCGCAGTGACACTGACTTGCAAAATACAATGAAGACACAGGTTAGCAAGATAGTGTGACATGTCACGCTGACACCATGCAGGTATGTACCTCCCAAAACCACTGATCTGAATATTTGCTAGTGGAGTGTTTCTGTGCACATCCTCCATCTGAGCAAAGGCCGCCAGCAGTGGCTTAAGCACTATGTGCGCCCCGAGTTGGAATTAGCCTTGAACGGTACTGTTGAGAGAGTACAGTTTAGTTCTTGTCTCGGAAGAGCTCCTGACGGGGTGCCAACGCACCTAACCCTCAACGCCTCTGGGAGCGCTGCTGAAATGCTGCTCTCTGGGCCGGGGAGCAGCGTGTGAGGTGGAGTGCGGGGGGCGTGGGATGCCTGGCCCAAAATCCCACCCGTTACACTGAATGGGACCATTCCAAAATCTTGTTGGTTTTAGAGTAGTTATTTCCTGAGTGGCTCTAAGTTTCAGCGCTTCGAAGCTGCGTTCACCTTTTACTATTGGTTTTAGAGTGTCTCTGTTACGTTTGTGGGGCTGGCAGCAAGGTGTCTGTGCTGAAAACCCACTTACTGCAAAGATCCAAACTTCTGCTTATCACAGGTAAATTTTTAAAATGTTGAGATTATATCACAAAGTAACTTGTTCTACGGGGGCAAATTTCTACTGTGCGGTAACTTTCTACTTTCTTCTGGTATTCAAAACCTGAAACACACGATGTGCGCAGAAGGAAAGGATGTAAGGTGCAATGAAAAAGAAAAATCAGTGCTTTGGTAGAGATTGACCTTCTGTGATCTTAACCTTTCACAAAGCTCTTTAATCCCAGTAAAAAACCTCAAACCCTCAAACAAACAAATCCCTTAGAAAATTAAAAACCTCTTTTTTTTTTTTTTACTTTAAAAAAAAAAAAATGTTTGTTTTAGGTAGAGTACAGGATTTGGCTTGTCATGTGGCTAATGAGCCTTTTCCATAAAGAAGCCTTACAAAACTGGAGACAGTAGGGAAAGAGATGAAAAGCCAAGGACTCCGGACTCAGGCAATTACCTGAGCTGAAATGAGTTGGAGGCGAGAAAGCAGTATCATGCATGCCTGCCCTCGTGTAACTGCTCGTGTCTGTTGTTGGAGACAAGAGAGTCGACTGGATAGACTATTGGCATGGCTCAGTGTGATCTTTTTTTGGCCTCTTGATAAGAGTTTTACAGTGCCCAAAGCAGACTGGATTTCACGTGCCCTGACACTTAACAGCAGAGGGAACTCTAACCAGCATTACTAGTCTTTTGGTTAATGTTGTTCAGTGACTAAACCTGGCAGGTTCCGCAGTGCGATCAGGTTTTGATTTTTAGTGTTTTATTTTAGTTCTGGATTCAATGAAACTGTTCCCCTGTTCACTAAATGTCACCTCTATTTTCCTAAAGCCAAAATGGGAGATTTAAAAGGCAGGGGATCCAGAACTTTTTTGGAGGACAGTATATACCACTTGCTTGAAGTGAGACCAGCAGCAGTTTTTCATGTCTGACAATCGGATGGATTTAGATTCTCCGTGCGCAAGACTGAAATGCCGCAGCTTAATTCTGGTGGTTTGGTGGTCTTGCTGACTTTTTTTTTTCTTTTTTGTTCCCCAAATACTGATATCTAGGCAGATTCACAACCTCAGCACAAGCAATACTGCTGCCTTTTAAAGTCCTATCTAAATAGTATTTTTAAGAGACAGAAGAGTAATTTTGCACTGAGTTGCAGCAGTGTGATCCCCTGGCAGTGCTCTGCCAACAGCAGAGGAATAGGCGACCCTGGCATGGCACCAATCCTCAGGGCTCGACAGACGTGGCCTGGGTTTCTAACAGAGGAATGGCTCAAAACATGGTTTCCTTCGCTTCCTGAGGTGACTTGAGGCACAGGACAAACGGTCCTTTGTCGGCTTAACGTTCAACAACAGTTGTTCCTTACATTTTTTGTGCATTAACTACTGTCAGCTTGCTCCCTTTGCAACTCAAGAGCGACTTCCCGATGATATCTGAGCAGCTGGGCAACGTGGTCTGGATGGGTGGAAATATTCCAGAGGATTTGCTGAACAGGGCGACAGCCCACTTTGCCCAGGCCATCTCACACACTTTAACATTATCTATGGTTCCACAAATGAAGCCCGCACCTTAGCATGCTCTGGCCATATTGTTCTGAAGAGTGAGTACTGAGTTGTATTAATATGAGTTTACTTGTGTCTCCACACTGGGTTGGGTTTGGTTTTTTTTTAAATTCATTTGTAAAACATGGATCATTCTGAGCTCTTGCTAAAATTATGAGTCATATTTTACATTTATCTATGCTTGCTCTTCAGGAAAATAATTATCCTCAGGGAATCCTAATCAAAATATCTCTATAAGTAGTAGCAAAGTGAGGTTTTTAGTTTTCTTTGGAGTGTGTGTGTGTGTGTGTGTGTGTGTGTGTGTGTGTGTGCGCTGAGGGACTGTTGTTTTCATGGATTTTGTTCAGATGCTGTTCATAGCGTTGTTTTTAATATAAAGACCATTTTCCATCTCAATTGTTTTGCCTGCTGTAAATAGAGACTGCATATAGATGACTCAAAAATTGTTATTGGGTTTTAATTCCTGATTTCTTTTAATTTCGCAAGTCTAGGCCTCACCCTGAATACTGTTTAAGGAAGGAAATCTGCAGTGCTCTTTGTCCTTGTTACCCAAGTGTGTGATAATGGCAGGTAATTATTTTCAAATGTCCATCAGTAGGAAAAAAAGACTGAGATATTAGAAAAACATTCCAGTCATCAAGAAATGAGTGACCATTTTTTTAATTTGTGCCACTTTCGTAGAAGTTTTGTGACATGAAGTGACACTTTCAGAGATGGGAATTGCACAAAAAAACAATACAAATGCTGAGTCTCCTTCAAAGCATACAGCAAGTTTCCTATGTGTTTAACCTGCCACGTTTGGATTCATGTTGGTTTCCTAAAAGTATCAGAAAAGCAGAACTGTTATGCTTCAAGCATTCAGTTTCAGAGCCATGAGTAACATTCTTGATTACTCTGACATACAAAGAATTTCAAGAGTTTGGTGTGACTCTGAGTATGAACAATCTTAAGAGTGCTGCTGTGCTTCACTTTGCCCAGCTGAATTTTCCCTCACTGCATTTTAAACTACTTTAACCATGATACAGCTTCATGTGACTTGATACCTGTGCACCTCCAAACCCAAGGAGCAAAAACGGGACCAAGGTCCAATCCACACGCAAAACTTCCGTGCCTAGAGAACAGTGATACAGGGTGCTGCGTGCATTATTTTCTTTCTAAACCTTCAATTTGTGCTGTACTCCCGGCTGTTTCTGGCAAGGTGAAAATTTCATGTATGAAGGATTTACTGAAGATGGGTGTCCTCGAATCACTTGAATGGGGTCTGACAAAAATTTTAGAAAGATTCTGAAGCGTTAAGTTATATTCTGTTCGGTGCAAATTAGTTTAAAAATTCCTTTCTGGAGAAAGGAGAAACCTGTAGAAAACAAGTCTTTGGCCTTCTGCTCAGATGAAGGAGAAACATAGCATGCTGGGGTAGGAAGCCTCAACTCTTTATTCAAGAGGGGGCTGGTTGCAGGATGTGGAATACAGATGAGTCCCTGATTTATGGGATAATATTCATAGTGCAAAGAATATGTGGCAATAATCAGCTTTTGCATCAAGTGGAGCTGAGGCAGTGAATAACTATATAAGTGATTTATTGTGAATATATTCCAAGGCTACAAGTATAATTCCTACTTAGTGTGGATGACAAGACAATAGAAGATTATACAAACCACAACACCAATAATGAAAAAAAAGTAATGTTTTTCTTGCCTCGGCAGACTTGGAAAGTTCTGTGCTGCTGCCTTCTCAGACTTTCCTTTGGCGTCACTTTGGGGATAGAGATTAGGTGAGTTACTGTTCAAGGGTGGGTTCAAAAAATAACTACTAAAACTGTTGGCCTGTATGGAGATGGAGGGGTTGTAAGGTGCTTTTTGCAAGGTCTACTTCGATTTCTAGGCCATAATTCATGCTGAAAACTCTGTCAGAATAGGCATTGACACTCTGCTTGCTCTTGCAAGTACAGTGTGCAGAAAGCAGGGAGGACAACAACAGATCAACTTAAATATATGCTGAGAACAGGAGATTGTCAGTGATGATGCATCAATTAAGGGCTTCAGAGGCCAGCAACCATGTATCAAATATGAAGACTATTATTTAACTATAAAGGGATTTTTATTTTCTTCCCAGTGAACTTGTCTGATCAATTCTAGCCCTAATTTTTACTCTAAGCTTGTGGAAGAGAAGTTGAGCATGAGGAAAAGTAGCGGTGTCTAATTAGAATACACTGTATCCTACCTTCAAAGCTGAAAGAGTTATCTTAAGTCATAAAACTCTTCTCAGCAAAGGACATGCTATGTGCTAAGATTCTTGTTAGCTCTCCCCACACTACATAATGGTACAAGATACGTCACTTTCTTTGCCCTTCTTACACCCAAACCACCTCTCCCAAAAATCCCAAAGCAGTGAATCACAGTTTCATGATTCCACATTCTCACATTCAAAAGGAAACACAAAAGAAAATGACCCTAGACATTATTACATTAGTAGCAAAGTGTGGGAGAAAGAGCTTAACATTATTAGTACTTTTTAATTTCTACCAAAAGAAGCATAAGCTTTGCAAAAAATGTTTTTTTCCTGTATAATATCTGAATATGGTTCTGTGCTTGGGTAATTTATAGCAATTCTTTCTTTGAAAAACTTCCAAAACCTGCTCAGTAAAATCCTTATGTATTCTCCAAAAAAGAGTATTCGCAAGCAGATGGAGAATCCCTTGTTGTACTTTCACATCAATGAAAACACATTTGTTCATGGTAAAATCCCACTGGTATATTTTAGATCTCAGCTAATCTAATTTTAATGAAAGGTCATAGAAAGAACAACTGAACTTTAAGATTGCTTCTATACCTGTACTGATTTGTGCATATGATGCATAACTACCTTCATCTTCCCTGTTAAGAAGCAGCTCTAAGGTACCCTTCAGAGAGCAAGCCTGCCCTCAGCTCTCCCTGGAGACCAATGTACAGGGATAAGGCCAAATGGCACACAGTCATGGCTATTTTTAAAAGGATGGAGAAACGTGGTTACTTTTTGAGATCATCCAGTTTATTTTCTAAAGTGAGCCTGTGTGATAATAAAGAAACTTGAAAGCAGCAGGACTCACTGGCAAATCCTGTTCTATGCCTAGGATGGCTAAAACGTATTCATTTGGATGATGGCTTCTAGTTTTTCAGCAACTCAAGGTCTGTCTTTACCAATTTTACTTCAGAGATCTAAGTATATATGAACAAATGAATTAAGGATCTCTCTTCTCCCTGAGATGGTTTAGTCTTATTCTGTAATTTATTCAATTTTTAAAGCAAACAAGCTACTCAGCTTCTAAATTAAGCCAGTTTCTAGTACCAAAAGCCACACAGAGGTAACACCCCACAATTAAGTAGCAGGTACTATAATTAAATGCAAGAATCAGCACAGACTTGGCTGTCACAAAACAGAACCTTATTACAGGTGATGATCTATGAAAAGCCTCCGAGTCCCACCAACAGGAGATGTGTCCTGTTAAGCATTAGCACAAGCCGATCAGAGGTACCAGGTTTCCTTTCTCTATTAAATCCACCTACTGTAACAACTTTTCCCCACTCAGACTACTGGAATGCTGCAGGAAGGAAAACAGGTAAACATGCATTTCCACTTATGATTATTTTTTTTAATTAGTATCAAGTTTTCCATAAATTCTTACTTCGATTTCTTCACATAGAGCCAGTAGACAACACCTGCAACCAGAGCAGCCAGCAGAAGACCGACTACAATCCCCACTATTAGCTTTGCCTGGTCATTAACCTTTTCGCTATTGTCATCTGAAGCAAAGAAGAAAAGTTAATGAGGTGACTTATGATAAAGTAAAGCATTACACCATTTCTAAAGAATTTCCATCAGAAACAAGAAAAGGGGTCAGAAAGTAAAAATTAAAAGAAAAAGTAGGCATTGTTCTTAAAAACACATTTAAGGCTTCAAGAAAGTCACATGCTTAGTCAGTCATGGCACTAGCTCTTTCAAATCAAGTCCGGCTTGGAGGGACTGTGGAAATTGTTCTGTGACACTACATAGGTCTTGAACCGAGACAATCAACAGAAAGGGTTATGGAGACAGAAAAGCATACATACCATTTCTATCCTCTGGCTCATCGTATTCTGGAATACTTACTGAAATGAAAAAATGTCACAATTAAAGACAAAATGTGTTAGACCTGAACACCACTTTTAATTGTCTATTTACAGCAATGACAGAAACACGGAAACTTATTGCAGTGTTTGTCAAACAACAAGGTAATTAATCTTACCTTTAAGCAGAAGTCTTTCCTTTGTAACTATAATATATCAAATTGAAGAATCCTATTCAAAACCAGTAATACCAATCTCCGAACTATTTCTGACTGAGCATTTCTGTGCTACCCTTCCACAAACTGTAGTTTCTCGCCACCTTTCATCATTGAAAAGTGACATTTGAATAAAGCCCAGTATGGCTGATATCTGTTCTGAATCAAGTAATACCAGTAATAATACACTGGAATTTGGGGAATAAAAGATCATGTTCATTTAGTAATAATTAGACTTTCATATTTGTAAATAATGTATTATTTTGCAATATTTTGTATTATTATGTTGTAATATTGTTTTGTAATATTTAAAAAAGTAAATAATATATTGCATACATGAGATAGCTAGCTAGTCACAAAGACTAAGTGACTTCATCCAGAAAGCTATCCATAAATTTTATGTAGTACTGATCCAGACTGGATTTACAATTGTTTGACTTAAGACAAA
>VZTV01093833.1:1046-13575 GCA_013400875.1 Anhinga rufa
CAGACATCCAACCTGGGTGGGGAAAGCCCAGCCCCTGAAAGGGGGCCATGCCTTCATTCACCCTTACTACTAGTAACAGGACACTTTTCTCCAAGGAAGTCCAGACCCTGGCTTCCTGGCAGAGAAAAGAAAGCATTTTACGAGCCATACTTGGCATGTTATACCAGCTCCTACATAAGAAAGCACTAAGACCTTCCCTCTGAGCCCATGGTTCCTGACTAATCATGGGATCCTTTGCTTCAGGGGTCAGATGAGAGAGTGAGTGCTCAGGGTACTCTGGCCATAAGAGTTGACAGGGTGAAAACACTTTCTAACAGTGCTTGCACAAGGAGTGCACCTGCAATGTATACGTATAAGCTGTAAGTGTACAAGTATGAATACTGCAGTGAGTATGTATAAGCAGCACATCCTGAAACCGAACAGCTACAGGTAAATAGTGCATCTTTCTTGGGATACTTTGTCATAATTTTTGAATGTGAAAAGGATATGTGAATGATTGAAGACATGTGAAGACGAATGGCATCCTGATAACTACTGCAAAGACTAACTTCAGGATGAAAAAAGTCTTTAGGATTTGAGGGTGTGTAACAAGAGTCAAATCCTGACATTGTGAACATTGGCGGTTGCTTCCTAACAAGCTTTTGCATTGTATTGTTTAGAGAAATATTTATGAATATCTTGTTAATATATCTCTTCCCATTTTTCTTGCAGTTGAAAGAGAAGAGTGAAGTGTGTGGTGGTAACACAGGTTCCATAGAAGAACTGAGGAAGGCTATTTATATAGCTGAAGAGGCTTGTCCGGGCATTGCAGATAACATGGTGTCACACCTTGTGCAGAGGCTTCAGAGGTAATGAAACTCTTTCACTAAGGGTTACAGAAAATTGCAGATCTGATTCTACAAATATTTGACTAGTGTTAAATTGAAAGAATTAATTTCTCTTTATAATAGAAGAAAAGACCACTCGTGCTTATAGTTTGTACAATTGTGGTTGCTTACTTGAAAAAAAAACTAATCGTATCAGCAGTTCTAATTCCTAGCGTCAGGTGACAAGCCCATATGTACGTTCACCCTATTTGTGTGCATATTGTGTGTCAAATGAGGCCGGACAGCCTTTTCCCTTTGCAGTTCCTGTAAGGGACATTCATGCTTTCTGGGTGTGCGTTGCAGAGGATGCCCTGTGTCACTCTTAATTTCTTTTATCTGCTTTGATAAATGGACTGTTCAGTTAGCTCGTGTTTCTCTCAGGCCCATAGCAAGTGGCTCCTTGCTCATTCATTAAAGGTAGCCTGTATGGCCTTATGGCGGTACCTCCAAAACCAGCCTTTTGTGTTACTTCAAAAGGCCAAATTTCAGAAGAGATTTTCTAACTGCCTAGGTTGGGAATATATTCTTTACAAACACTCCATTTGCTGTTCTTTTAAGTGCTACACAAGAAAACATCGGGGTATAAATTTCAGAATTACTGTTTGAAGAGGCTTTAAATGCAAACCTTTTGAATCCAGGAGTCGGCAGCTGTTGTGAATCTGCACCATCTGGGTTGGATTGCTTGGTACTAGAAAAAAACTCATGGCAATGATTAATCATGGACTGCTACCTTGAAAAAGATCACTCTGAGCAGGTGTTTCCCTTATACTGTCTCTAACCACAGCTTGGTGATGTTTAAGAATTCACACCTCTGAAGTTAAAGCAGATGCCGATGCTTTGTCATTCAGTAAAAATCAATGCCAAGAAATCTGCAAGCAATCGTGTTTCCTGCTTTCTGGGCTGTTAAACGTGAAGCCCAGTCAGTTTCTGTAGCGCTACAAAGTCGCTCCTTGATGCCAGATGTCCTGATTCTCATTTCAGTTGATCCTGGCAGGCTTGAAAGAGTTTCTGGAGCTTCCATCTCGGTTTGTTTCTGTTAGGGGTTACAAAACTGACCCCAGTCTTTTCATCAGCCCAGTAGTTCAGTGTCAAGTTTCTACCAGCCTGGTACAGGGCCTTCTTGGAACTGGGAACCTCAAAGACTTGTGATGTTGCAGCTGAAGCTGGAAATGACCATGTGGAGACAGGCTTTCCACTGGGTGGTACTTTTGTGGGTGCTAGAGACGATCTTACTTGTTCCTGTCATGACAGCAACAGTTTGCTGTTTTTCTCGGTCATCAATGTCTTCAAACAAGAAGGAACTATATTTTTAGAAGTTGACTAGCTCCAAAAATAGCTTTATCCGTGAGTGATACCTACTGAGCTACAGAATGGTTCAAAATCCTTTTTAGGAGGGGATCCTGCCATTCACTTCTTTCACTCGCTTTCTGGAAGGAGTGCTAGTCATGATCACATACTGGCTGAATATCATCCCTGGAATAAGAGGAAGTTCACCCAGATGTGACCCATTGTCAAACATTCTCTATGAATATTTCCTTCTCTCCTTCAAAGAAAATTAAGTGCCTGCCTCCACTGTTAGAGTACTACAAGAAATAGGCTCTGTTACATCATTGTCATTTATTGCATCCACTTGCAATATCCTCTCAGTTTGATAGCTAACTACTGAAGATGGCTCTTCAACAACATGTTTCTAATGAGATTTTCATTCCTGTTACGATGTCCTGTTCTTTCTTTGGATGATTAAGAATCTGCTTAGACCAAGAAACACGGCTTTCCTGCCCCAGGAATATTTTGGAAAGATTATGATGTAAACTTGCCAGGTAGGAAAGTTGGAATCGCAAAACGTTGCCCCCGGTACACAGAGTTCTTGCATCACCATATACTTCTTCGTAACACACTTGAGCAGGTTGTTGCTACTCATTAGAAAAGCAGAAGTGTTCTAATAGGGTGTACTTCGCATGTTGGTTCTGCCCTTTTGGTTTTTGCCTTTAAAGTGTGACAGCAGTGGTGGGTGTCATTCTGCAAGGAGAAGGGCTGGAACTTCAACAGCATAAAATGGAATCACTTTTAGTTGCTGCTTATTGTAGAACACTCTTCCAAAGGTCCCAACGATAACTACTTCTTTTCCTCTTCAGATATTCGCTAGCTGGAGGAAGTACTGCATCCTACTGACGTACTGTTCCCGCCTTTTCTAAGACAACAGAGATCCCACGGTGTCTGCGCTGAAGGCACGCACCCTAACGTTGTTCTGCCCCTCAGTCACTGGAATGTCCTTTGGTAGAAGGGCATTTCTAAACGTGCAAGAGTGAAAATGAAGTCTCTCGGATGGAGGCAGTCTTTTCCAGCTCCTGAAAGCTATAATTTTTTTAATGACAATGCACATATTCCAGGGAGGTGTCTTTTTGTAAAATCTGAAATGTATATTTAGGTTTGTGATAGAGAAATTGAAGATATTGAGAAACCTCAGGTATCTTGCTTTAAGAATTCCACTGGGAGATGGAATCTGTTTGTTGGAATTGTGTACAGATATGTATATAATGTCTTTTTTTAACTGAAAGCCTTTCAACGTGCATAAGGAATCACTGTGTACAAAATGGTAAAGTGCTTCTGTAGATAATGTTAGTGGGGTAAATATTTGACAGGCCATAACTGAGTATTGCCTTGCCTTTATTACATGTAAATTTCGAATTATGTGATAAGTGAATCTTGGTTTGATTTTCGTATGTGAAGGATTTGCCATTGAAAGAGTTAATCCCGTACTATGGAACCTTCTCTCCGTACCTCAGCAAAGACACAACTTTATTCTGTTCCTCCAGTATTTCTTCCTTTTTATCTATATTCTGAGCGTGACTTTCTAATTATGGTACTACTTCTGGTTGTTTTAAATTTAATACACCTTGCCTCTCAAAGCTTTAAATTTAAATTATTGTTTTTCCTAAAGAATGAGCTCTTTCATGTTTTCAGTTTTAAATTGTGCCAATGCAAATTCTGAACCCTATGTATTGTTCAATTTTAGTAATAGGTATTTGTGAAGCTTGTAGTGAAAATCAGATACAACCTTTTTTTTTCACCTGAACATGTTCGAATGCTCACACAAATAAATCTTTATTATCTACATTTATTCTGAAATATCTCATTAAGGTGTTGGCTCTGAGACAGTGGCAAATATTTCATCATCATGCCTAGTTTTATCATTAAAATGAATGTCTTGCAGTGTAAAAGACTATCCATAGATTCAGTGTTCGGTCTTGATGCCTCAATCTGTGCAGCTCTTTTCCGAAAGTGCTAGACGTTAGACAGAAAGACTGCAGAACTGAGCCCGAGTGCCGTACGCCATGTCCGGTTACTTGTCTCCCCAGAAAAAAGTTACTTCTTGAAAATTCTGAAGTTCCCACTGTTCCTGTGAGCTCCTACATAGCTGCCTTAGTGGTTTTGTAGTTCTTGGAGACAGTAGCGTGCGTTAGGCGCAGGGGTGACTAGGCGGCAGTCGTTTTCACAGTATTGCTCTGAGCTTTACTGTGGTTTGTTTCACTAAGGGTATATTCAGGTGGTGCTTTTTCTGGTAGCTACGAGAGCATTTTTGCTTTGTTTGAATGAAGAAATTGATGATTTTATGTTTTGGATGACAGTGAGGTAACTTACCTGTTGGTGTTTGGGTTTGGTTTTTTTTTTGTGTGTGTGTATTGTTTTTTTTTCTTTTAAATATAGATAAGAATTTTGGAACAGAAGGGATTAAAACTTTAAAAGAATAGGCATACCTACCTGGTCCGGTACAGGTTCTCTAACCATTCTGGAAGCTGGTGAGGTCTCCTTGCAGGACTTCACGTCACCATGGTAGCCCTTATTCTATGCATATTGATAGCCTTAATTATTAATTTAATAATTTAACAGTTAGAGGACGCTGTCATGAAGTTAGAGCTATGACACTTCTGACCACGTTGAAACAACAGTTGAAAGAAATGGCTGTATGTGCGCTCACTCTCGTAGCCGTATTCTTAGACACGACGCGCTTGCCAGCATAGTGACGTAATGGTTTTCCTTTGTGGCTGAGCGAATTTAAGGCAAATTGAACAATGCGTAAGTTTGAGCGATGGCTTCTAACTCCTCTTTGATGAACATCTTTCAATACGGTGGTTTGTGTGCTCGTAAGCATTAAGGATAGGCTCACCCTCGAGGAAACAAATTCAGCTCTGCTGTTGTGAAACATGCCCGCGAGGGGACATTTACCTGCTGACGCCCCGCTGTTAGAATGTTCAGCTGTTCAATAAATAGGTGCTGTTATGGCATATGGAAACAAACCGGTGTGGTGGCATTTGAAATATAAATAGATTAACGGAAGCTCTCCCCCAGTCATCTGTTAACGTAAGGACTTGAAATTAAAGCGAGCTTACTTGGAAACGCACAGAACTCAGAGTTCTAGTGGGGAAGTTATATTTATGGGGCTGGCCGGAATCTCAAGAATTTATCAATCAGAAAATTAAATGAAATTCTAAAGTACGCTGGTTTTGCACAATCATTTAAAAAGTTATACCTACCTTTTTTGAGTTGCATTTTAGTTGTGTTCCAGGACTGTACGTTGAGGAATACTTATCTGAGTAGATTGTGGCAGAATTTGCTTTGTTGAATGTGTCCCTTGGTTTAGGAGCTTAAAGACGAGTGAGACTTACAGCCAGGGCAACTGGCCAAAGGGCCAATTTAGAAAAGACAGGACCTCATTTATGGTAGAGATGTGTATTTTTATATGTAATGTATAGATAATTTAAATATAGACTATCTTAAACTGAGATTCGCTGAAAAAAAGCGTGCTGTATCTTGAATGTAAAATTACAGTAGTTTGCTATCGATGCTTTAATAATCAGAACTATATTGGTAACAGAAAGGAGCTTTGTTTGAAAGAAGTCTGGCCTCAGGTTCTGAAAGAAAAAGAAGCGTATTGATTTTTTTGAGAGGTGGTTTCATGCTAAAAACATTTCTGTCTTACAGTGTCGCACTGATGATTGTTCTGTGCAGGCAGTACTACTTCACTCAGTCTCAGATACACTAAGCGACAAGCTACCCCTATTTATGCAAACATATAAATTAGTGGAACTGCTTATTTGTCAGGGATTTCAAGATTAGGCAGTAAAATAAACTCACTGTTTAAAAAAAGAAATCAGTCATTTGAACTGAAGGCTTGCTTTTTGTAAGTAGCAGATGTGTAATCTATTTTTTTAACGTATTTTCCTTGCAGTTGCACTTTGTAGTTGATCCAGTTTACTAAAGGACGATGGCTGTGGCACAGAACGCTTTTGATGTAGTAACGAAGCAGCTCTTCCTCTGAAGTCCCGCGTTCCTTCGCAGCCCCAGCCACTCTGTACGTGTCCACGCGGGTGCGGACAGGCGAGCCGGTTCCTGCGGAACGATGTAGCTGCCCTGTTCTGCCCTGGCTGTGCGGGAGGGGTGGCCGAGGGGAAGGTCGGGGGGAGCGCGGGGGCTTCACTGCAGCGCAGCTGGCGTGGCCTGGGTTCGCGTCCTGCTTTACCCACCGTAACTCCTTCATCTGCCAGGGCTTTCAGTGTGCTTGTGAAATGTCTCCTTTAGCTCCCGCTACTTTATGTGCCGTTCCGTATTGGTTTTTAAACAACATGGTACCGGTTTGTAATAGTTCTACGTTAGCCTTACTTTGAAGGAAACACTTTTGCCTTCAAAAATGTCACTGTCGGAAGGTCGCGGGAGTGCTGATAAGCACAGGCCGAACGCAAGGATCAGTGTAATCGCAAACGATCTTTGTAAGTTGCTGGGGAGGAGCTTAAAGTATAGCACAAACCTGCAAGCTTGCTCTTTTTAGGTGTGTTTTGCGGACGTGCTGGTAACTGCACCGAGCACATGCAGTAGACAAATTGTATGTAACGGTTTTCTGCCTTCCTTTAAAGCATGATTACAGAGGACAATTACAGTGTATCTCTTGTTTTCTGTAATATTGCTGCCTGTTTATAACCGTGTATTTAAATTTTACTTTTGTCGCTCTACACCAACATAATAAACTCCTTGTAAACTCCATGACCTAGAAATAAAGAAGGAAAAGTTTAATGAAATGTTGCCATCCGAGTGGTCAGTAAGATGAGGGTCGGGCTCCCCTCCCACGAGGGGATGCTCTTGCGGGTTTCTAGCTCAGTTATTGCCCGCGGGTCAGTAATGGTAAGCAGAAAGCTTATAAATGGGTGTTCAATTTGTTACCTCCAAATTCATACGTGAGAAAACTCTCCTTTTAAACTCAAACACTTTCTGAGCAACAACGTTGAGAATGTATTTTTCTTCTGCTGGGGAGCTCAGCAAGCTCGTAGCTCACAGATGGCCTGGCCATGTGGGAAGTTTAGTTCTTTTCTTGATTAAGGTTTTTTAACTACACATACAAGTGATCGATGGCGTACTGTTTTGGTTAAATACGCGCCGTTCCATATTACAGTTTGTCCTGCAGTAAGACAAATGTGCCAATTTAAAGATGGCAACGATTTAAAACCTGCTTTGTATTCCCTATCCTGCCAGCCCAGTGAAACCCATGAAGCGCTCCCACCCAGCTGCCTTAGCTTAACCCCAAACAGCGCGTCCTCAATTACCCGTACAGCCCAGTGACAAGCTGTGTGACAGCTGCGCGCCGGTAATTATATTTCATTACTATTTTCTCTTCTTAAAAAGATGTACGTGTGCCATGCTGGCAATTTTTTTTTCTCTACCAACTTTTCTGTGCCCCTGGGGGAGAGGGGGGGCTGTCTGTGTGCTCCAGCACCTGGAGTTGTGTAGCCGCGCATCTGTAATTGTTTTCTTTTGAGGGAGAAGCCTGTGCAATTGGCCCTATGTAAAAAGGGGGGGGGGGGGAAAGGGCAAACATTGGGCTTTTCAGGTCCTGCTCGTTTCTCTGTTTTGTTCTTGGCTGATAGAATTGTGGGATATTGCCCCTGGTTTTGTCTCTAAAACAAGTTTTCCTTGGGCGATCTCTTTTCTCCAGGCAGCAACTGTCACAAGACTTCTGTGAGTTTCCCTACCTGCCGACTTGTCTTTCAGTCTGTCAGGTTTTTTTGGCTGGCTTCAGCTGAATTTACAAAGGGCTTGAGGTCTCAACAGCGTTTAATTAAAATGTTGTGAAAACAGGTAGGCATGAGTATCTATCTTAATAAATCCTCACTTTTTAATGAAAGTTAAGTTAGACAGCAGAGACGTGGCGGAGGCGCTTAGCTGCCTGGATGCCCTGCTGCTGGAGCCTGGGCTTTGCTGATCCCATTGCGTGTGGTGCAACTTCCTACGGCACCGAAGGCCTTGCTTTGCTTTTCTGTGTTCATTATTTGAAGCTGGTGACTGATTATTCATGGTGACTAATAACAACAACAAGAAGCGTAAATCTCTTGGCCTGACCAGACTGAGGTTATTGTCCCACTGCTGAAACAGGAGAATGGCATGTTTAGTCACGGCCACTGACCCGGCACACAGTGACCCTGCCTCTCTCCCCACCTCGCTCAATTAGATGGGCAGCAGTATGATGTGAATCAGGGTTAAAATTAAGTGGTTATATATTACAGCTTTCTAGTAAACCATGAGCTTTATTCACACACGTAGACTTCGACTGATTGTAAGTTATGACCATCAAGACAGTTGCTTTTTATTCTCCTGCCATTATTTCAGCTTTGGTGTAACCTTAGGAATAAAGAGCTAGAAAAACGCTGACAAATGACAGCATTTGTTCAACTGGTTCTCTTGAAAAAAATTTTTAAAAACACACTGGTAAAGAAGAAAAAAAACCAACCCTCTTATTTTAAACCTCTTCTGTAGGAAAAAAAAAAAGATAATAGAAAAAGGTGAAAATGCTGAACAATGAATCGGGTGGATAGGCTGAGTCGCAGCCACAGCCTGGCTCGGTCTCGGCTGGTGCCATAAATCAAACCATGACTTGGGCTTTGCCTTAGATGTTACAGAAAAATGATTATCCCCCCCCCCAAACTTACTTTGTATGAGGGTGAAGCATACCTAGAAAAGGTGTTATATCTCATTTCAGGAATGCAAGTAAAAGCCTTTGTTTGGAGAGCTCAGAACAAACTATGGCAGCAGACAGCGGTAATGAAGATTGTATCCCCCAAGCTCCAGTGAGCTAAAGTAAAATTCAGTCAGTTGAGTTAAGGGCATGGCCCGCAAGATCATTTCTGTTTGAAAACAAACCACAAACCCCTCACTGTTTGTTACAGGTAACAATTGTAAAGGACAGATGTAGGGACTGAGCTCGTAAGGCTTTGCAGAGATTACAGCTCAGTAACCGTTTGGCGGGCGGGGGGAAGGTCTGCAGCCCTCCACTGCACTTCACAGCAACATCACGTGCTGCTGCTGCTGCTTCACCTTTGTTCTCCCAGGCCCGTGGGCTGCTGCTGCGTTCTTGTTAACCTATGCTGTGTCATTACTTCATCACCGTATGGATCACTGTTCGCAGGCCTGGTGCAGGCACTACAGCGCTTCAGGACTGACATGACCGCCTCACCCGAGGTGCTTGGATTCACTCACTTTGGCCCTGCAGGGCGGAGTCACAGGCTTGGAAGGGACAAGCCAGTGGGACCCGCAACTGGGAAAAAGGTCTTCAGATTTTTCTACCTACTTTTTAAGTCTGTCCTTCATTGTGTCATGAACAGATAGAGGCAATGCTGTAGGGCAGATGGGATTAGTATTCAATCCGCACCGATATTTGGGGTAAAAGGGCAACTGCAACAAGTTGCCTGCCCCAGGGCTTGAAGGTTTCCACGCAGCTGGAGGAAGTACGCTGGAACACTTGTTTCCCTTCATCGGGGTGGCTCGGATTTGGCCACAGGGACTGCTGCATGCCATAAGGGGTTAGGAGCCCCTCCTGTTGGATGGAGACACGTATGTGTCTGTTTGGGTAGGGAGGGGGATAGAAAGGTGGCTTTAACTGTCTCGAAACAGGAATATGTATGATAGTATTGTGAGGTATTTTATTCCCTTTTGTTGTGAGCAAAGCTGCAAGCCATTTTGTACATCGCGCACACAGGTAAGCCAGTAACAAAGTGAATAGCCAGACGGAGGAAAAAGAAGTCCCAGCTTAATTTCCCGTCTCTTGACTCAGCCCCCCTCTCTGCCTAGCGCTGTGTTTCCTCAAAGGCCCGTACCAGCGACAGATGTGTTTTCAGCGTGTTGAACTCTTCCATTAATGGAAGTTTTACGTCGCCCTCATGACAAAGTGTTTCTTAAACCATAAGGGAAAGCATCTAAGCATAGTAGACTTAGTGCTGCCGACCTTCTGAGTGGGCCAGCAGCTTATCCAAATTACGGTGTCAGCTAATGTTAAGGCCCGGTGTGTGAAATGGGTATTTCTGCAGCTGGTTGTGTGGGTGGCTCTGTACACACAGTGCCAGAGGGGAGAGAGACTGAAATCCCAACAAGAAACTGGCTGAAAGTCACGCTAGGATGTGTAGCAGGCAGGATGGAAACCTGGGGCTTCAGCAGGACCCCCGGCTTATAGCAATTTAGTTACCGAAACACCCTACAAATGAATCACAAAGAGCTGCGGTTCTCTCGGTAGCGTACAGGTTTTCTTTCAAGTTTGTAAAGCAAACAGCAGAATGTCACCACAGCCTTTAATTTCTTCTTGTACATACCATTCACAGTACATTAACAGCCCAAATAATATTGCACTGGATTATTTTTAAAATTTTTCACCTTGCAAGTAGTATTCACTTTTCAAAGCCAACAGATGAGCAATTTGGTCAACTTGCACCAAGAAAATGGTTAGAGAAGAATCCTATACTTTATTTATACCACATGGATTGGTAACCCCAAAGGGAAATGAGAACAAGCTGTAAACGGTTTCCTTGTTAAAGATAGAAAATTAGTAATTCCTTGCTGATTAAATGTAGAAAGACTGGGGAAAAAATGAAATCTGAAAGTTATCTCATTCCTGGTAGACCGCTTGCTGTATATATAATTATATTCTATAGTGAGAAAGTCCATCTACATTTAAAAATCCAGCAGTCTACAGATTAACATGGTAAAAAAAAAATATATATTTTTATGAAAAGAGAAGAAATAGTGTTTGCCTCAGAGGAGAAAGTTTTCAGATTGTGAAGCCTTTTTTTTTTTTTTTAGGTGCAATCTTTGAGGCAACAAAATGTCTTTTGGCATTTGGCACTCTAAGAAGGACAATATTTTAATACTGGCACAAGCTAAAAACAGCACAGAATGACAAAATACAAGACATGAAACGAACGGCAGCCACTGGGATGATGGTAAGCTAGTTTGAACATGTGGAGAACTTAAACAGTTGTGCTGAGGAATTGCGAAAGTTTCTGCAAAACCATACTTCTGTTTTCCTTTTCTTTTACCAAATTGTAAGTTTTACTAAACTTGGAGGGAGAAAAGTTTCAAACGTCCTCTAGAAAATCAGCAGCTGCTGGACAATCAACACGGCGGCTCATTCAGCCGTCAATAGGTGTGAGGCTCTTTGTGACTCAGAGCTCGAGTGCGTGAGGCAGAGCTGGTGGCACTTCGGATCACTTCCATCCATCTGTGAGGAGGCACGAGGAGAGACACAAGCAAAAGAACCGTCAGTTCCTGAGGAAAGATTTCTTGAAAGACACAGTCTGCGCTAGGAGTCGTACACAGTTTGATTTTCAGTGCCTTCGGCAGCGTCTTGCTTGCTACTTCACTCCTAAGCCTATCCGAAGTCAAGAGGCTCTAGATCCAAACGACTGCCAAGCGCGTAATTGAAAAGAGATTTGGAGAGGATAAACAAGGGGGGATGGGACCCAAAATTCAGGAACTTAGTAGCGGTTTTACTTGTTCTGCACACACCTAATCTCTTTTTTTTTTTTCTGGATGGTTCAAGTGATGAGCAGGTGAGACCAACCACTCTTAATTCTAGAGTGAAAAAAATATCATTTAGCTGCAGTTCCTACTACTTTTTCCTAAAACCGAGAAAGGGCTTTTTGTTTTTTTCCTCTTCTACTCATTTCTTTAATCACTTCTTTCCTACACTTTGCCTTATTTATAGTTTTACACTGACATGGCTCAAACTTAGTAATAGCTTTCTTCAATTAGGGAGGGCATTAAGATTTCGTACATGTTAACGCTTCGTATAAAAGAGCTAAATTGGTTCCCAGCACAAACAACCTCAAACCACCACTTCGGAGGAGTAGTGCCTGTTTCCTGGCTCTCCATGTATCTAAAATTCAGTGGGAAGTGTAAAAATCACATGCTGTAGTGGCAGAAATACAGAGTAGGAACAGCCACTTCTGTGAAAAAATAGAATTTTCTTTCAGGTGTGGATTTTCCATCCAGTTGTACTAGAGGGACCGAAGTTATTCTGCACAGCTACTGCAAAGCCCTGGGATCTGTTTATGTGCTTTCTGAGGTCCGAGACACAGAGCTCCCCGTGCAGCCAGCCTGATCGATTTTGACTGGGTAATTCCTGCACATGATGCAGGATTTGTAGTGATTACTATTACACCTGCCACATTATCCAAAACAGCCACTTGGTTCTAGCATTATAGGGTTTACAATTTCTTTTAAAATTTTAAAGGGTTCTTTCTCTAGTTGTGCTGAACTACTTGCCTGTATTACTGAATCAACTTACTAAACTTTGCATCTACTAACCCGGACAGGCTGGAGGCCAATCGTGTGAGGTTTAACAAGGC
>VZTV01093835.1:0-13109 GCA_013400875.1 Anhinga rufa
CTCTCAGCATCAGTCAATTAAGAGGAAAAATAACACTACATTTTTAGAAAAAGACTGTCCTCTGATCTGCACACTAATGTCATCCTTCTCCTCCTGCTCTCCTTGCCTGTGGGCATCTCCCAGAGCCAGCAGCGCACCTGAGCAGAAACTCTTCCGTGGGGCAGAGAACAGGATTCAGCCTCTTTAAAGACACCTTGGAAACAATACGGTACCCAAAATAAACATTAGTGCAAACTCTAGTTTGAATTTCAAAGCAGATAGATTGAAAAGGTATTGCTAAGTAGCAAAGAACACAGGCAATTTCACTTTTTCACCCGCAAAAGATTTTTTTTTCCTATTTGAATACCTCAAACAACAAGAGAATCGAGTCCTCGAGTATTACTCCTCAAAAATCTCATGACCACAGACAGATAAAACAGTGCTTCCTCAACTTTTGCTCAGAAAAACAAGTATGCCAAAATTTAGTACAGCTCTCCAAGAAACATTTATTTGCTATTTCTAATGAATGTGATGGACACCTCAATAAAGGACACTTCCAATACAAATTATTTTCTCTTTAAATTTCTTAAGATTTATTTCTTGGTTAACAGTTATAGCCCTATAACTTCTACCTTATTAGTTTTACAATTGTGTCTGAGGGATTTTTAATATTGACCTAAACTCCAGGCTGGGAGCGGGGGGGAAGGAGGGCCCATGATGCACTTCCCATTGCATGACCACACTTCTGGTCCTACTTCCAGACCCACAACCCCTCTTCCGGAGACTCCTGACCCTCCGTTCCAGCTTTGTTTCCTAGCTGATGACCCAACTCCCATCAGCAAGCCTGACTGCAAATCCACCTGCAAACAATTGTCAATGGAGTTCACATCTCCACTTAGAAGTGCTAAAGCTGCGACTCTGCCTGGAAAAAAAAAATGCTACTCATAGTTTTGAGATACTAGTGTAGGAATCCTTGCATTTCTAAAGCCAATAGAAAAACCTGTTCCATGTTAAAAAAAAAAAGTCATGGGGGAAAAAAATGGATGTTACTAAGTAAAAGTCAAGCTACAATACACTCAAAGCATTCTTTAAGAGATGCACCCAAAATAATCCTCACAAGTCTTCTGAATAAAAACAAGCAGTGTTCACACTGCTGTTCTAGTATTTCATCACAGGGAGACTGTATCTACTTCATAATTAACTTTTCAAATGAAAACCCAACTACTTTAAGAGCCTGAGACCTCTTTTTAGGCACTGAAGTTGCTGGCTAACATATTATATACCTTCCCATGAACCTGTTCATCATTTCAGCAGGCTGCAGTAGAACTACATCACCTATGATTCACATTTAAACCCTACCAGAACTGATGTTCCCCTGAAAAAACAGAGTTAAAGGCAGCTCCTTTGAAGGAAATGAGGACACCAACTTTTATTTGCTCTTCTGTATTGAGTCTTACTCCTTTAATATATCCCTTATTTTCCAGGTTGGGATAAACTGGAAGTTAAATAATCTACTGCATTTTAAACTGTGTGGCTTGTTTAGGTGACCTAAACCTTAGGTTGGCTCTGCTTGCAGGTTCTCCTGCAAAATCTTGCTTGGTAATAAGGTCTGCCTGTTGTACCTCAAAAGCGCTCTGCTCACTTGGTGTTGGGTGTGTTAGGTTCTCATTGTTGGCACACACCCCCATTCACTTTGATGGGAACTGTGTATGTGCCACCAGGAAAAAAAATCACCCCCAAGCAATTTCCTTGAAGCAAAGCAATCCAAACCCATGCCTACAAGAAACAATTTTTTCTGGAGTTATTTCACTTCGCACTTTAAAGCTGACTTATTCTCATTTCAGAAACTACCTTGTGAACCAGATTTAATTTAACCTTGACTCATTCAATCTTGAGCTTGCCTCTGAGCACAAAAAAATGTCAAAATTGGAAGGGGGAGGGGATTAGGGAAGAAAAAAGAAAAAAAAAAGGAAAAAGAATATGCATTTCTGCAGTGCTGGTAGATACAGTGAAGACAACCCTCCCTCCGAGAGCAGGACTCTGTCCCAGGGGTCACGTAAGGCAGCTTCAATAGGAAAAGGCAGGACAATGCCTCCAGAGGTTAATGGGAAGAACACAAGTCCTCGCTGCCACCAGCTCTCCTCCTCTTCCCCCTCTCATCTAAAGGGACACAGGGCTCAGCAGCTAATCTCCTCCCTGTTTCTTCTTGCCACGGCAGCCAGCCACCATACCTGCGGTAGCCTTGGTATGCTCAGATGTACAGGAACACCAGTTACCAGATAACATGTAAGAGACAAAAAGACATTCTTCATGGTATACTTAGTGGATCATGAAAACACTGAGTTCCAACACATGAATTTCAGGAGTAAATTTCCACAAGTTTTCTTTCAGTCAAGTTTCCAGAGATCCTGTGAGGGAGGCTAAGAAGGATCCTAACCAGGTCCCTTCCTTCCCTGCAGCTCCAGCTCAGGTAACAGTGATGCTGCTTTGTCCCTCTAGATCCGTTTTGATCTTCTCTTATTTATCTTGGCATCGGAAGTGATTTTTTCTTACAATGGCACTGGATCATCTCCCCAGGGGGGAAACATGCCACAAACTGGAAAAGTGAAGCAGCACACTCAGCTGCCGATATCTAAACCAGAAGGCCAACCCCAACGGAGATGGCCCAAGAACAGTTACACACGTGTGCAAACACACAGGCCAAGAGAAGCAAGACAGCAAAGCAAAGCGAGGAAACAGGAGGAGTAGCAGTGTCAGTGTCAAAGCAACTCGATTCAAAGTAGGAATGAATACACACCTGCATTCCTGCAACGTAGACACTTTGTCATTACAAGGTACCCTAGGAAAGACCCCTGGCTATGCCAGATGCCTCAAAAAACCAAAAGAGCAAAGAGGCTATATGTGAACACAACACAATTATTCTGAAAAACTAAGTAGTATGAAACAATTGCCAAGGGTTGACAAGCCTCAATGCAGAAATCCTTCCAAGTCCAGACAGAAAAAAAAAAATTTTAATTTTTAAAAAAATCAGAGATGGGCACTAAAACACGACAGTCATCTCCTGTGATACTGGTATGAGCATGTCCCAGGTTGGCAATTGACCTTATATTTAATTCTAAATTCTTTAATTTCATTTTAAACCATGCCACTGCTTGCTTGGCTTTACACAGGTTGTCAGAGACAGCTGGTGCTTCAACGCAATTGCCCAGCGGGGGCTGCATCTGCATCACACATGAACACAGTTATCACCAAGCGCGGATTTATTTCCCAATTTTGAAGAACTCCCTCTGCCAGGAATATAAAGAAATACACTAACATGAAAAAGCCAACTAGAGCCTCAATTCAGGCAGGCAAGACCAAGCCACGCCAATGGAAGAGCATGCCCAGCACTTGTTCCCCTAGGCTCTTCCACCAGTACATTTGTTTTAAGTACTGAGTATACTTTGCTCCTTCAGCTTCAAGAATGAAGGAAATCCACACTGAGGTACTTTGCCAAAGCAAAACGAGGAAGGTCATCACGATACGGAGACAGAAAATTTAACAAAATGGACTGGGGAGAGAAGGGAAGAGAAAAAATATCACGAAGGATGAGTTTCCCCACTAAGTATACCACATGCTTAACTGAAACAAAACAAAACAGCAGTTCTTCTAAAGTGTTTTCTTCAAGAAAGTCACAAATCCAACAATTTAAATATACCTCCATAGAACTGTTTTACGAACGAAGCCAAGAGCAACCTTCTCATTGCTCTTTTATGCCTATATACTTCTAGAAGAAAAAGTCCAGCTCATATTTTAATCAGCAAATTTGCTCTCAAGGTTATTAATGATGTCTCAGTGCTAGGAAATGGCCAAAACCACATTAATGCAGTTCGCTCATTTAAAGCATTTAAATAATATTTCCTACTTCAGACTTCTCCCTTCCTTCATCATCATAAACCTGGTTTATGCTCGTTAACCAACAATAACGCAAATAAAATCCCTTCTGAAGAATTAGGCTGAGGAGCAGTTTTGTATCCTTTATGGAGTTTACTTTGTAAACTCGGAGATAATTCCAAGCACAAAATCCACAATGGTGCAAGCTGAACAAATACTAATGGTCAACTATAAAAAAAAAATTAAAAATTAAATTTCCTGTGCTGCACAAACAACATTTCTCATTCTTTTAAACCTACCAGGTTTTAGGTAGTCACTTATTCAGCTCCAGCCAAGCCAATATGTTTAAGGCAAGGAATAACGTACCGCTAACCCTTGGGGTGGGGGAAAGAACGGGTTTTAGCTGAACAGCTACATTTCCATGCTAAGTAATTGCTTCAATCTATACAATTCAACACCATAAACGTTTCAGGAGGAGTATTTATACTGTACTGGGATCTAACCTGATTGCCTTGGTGGTACTTTGCATTTCACCCCATGCTGGTATGCAGCATCACCAAAGTAGCAGCAGCCCCCTGGGAGGGGGAGCCAAAGGAAGCCAGCAGCACTGGGGTGTCAGACACTGCCACCGTGAAAGGCAGGGACCCAGCGGCAGGCACTGAAGGATTCAGCTTGGATCCAAGAGATCATATTTTATAAAGCCTACCATAAACTTGTATTCGCCATTTACTTGGTTTTGTGTGGTTCACAAGAAACTATTCCTGAAGAAAGGCAGTTTACAGTAGTAAACTTATTTTATTATTTACAAGTGAAACTTACTCAGCAAAGCAGCAGGGAAGATTAAGCTCTTTTTCTGAGCCACAAACTTTGAAATCATAATCACTGCCCTGCATACCAAGTAACTAAAGTGAGATTTATAAATACAGATTAATAAGACATCTATAATTCAAAACCATGCCTGCTTTTCCTGTCAGATGGAAGCTGGGATTCTGTATCTTCAGTTCTCCAATTCAAACAACTGATAAAAAAAATACTGGAACCAGACTTTGCCAAATGCACAATTTTTAAATAAAGTAACAAAAACATTCCACAGACTGGAAAAAACTATGTCATCTGATCATCACCTTACATGCCACACATTTCGCCAATTGAAAAGGAGGTTGCGCAAGATTCAAGGTCTTCTGGGGTTTGGTTTGATCATTCCAGGAAATATTTGGCACAATATTTTGATTACAGAACTCTCCAAATATTATTTCTAAAAGAAGGGCATAAAACGTATCAGTTTCCAGTTAGGTCTTGTTTTGTAAACCTTTTAGCAGAAGCAGAGAACATTGACCTATTTCTTCACCAAATTTACTGCTCGGTAACAGAAAACTACAAAAGACTTATGTTTAGAATCTATTGTTGGAAAGAACTGCAAATGCACTTAACTTTAATCATGGCCACTGAAGCCAATGGCAGGACCAATTACTAACAACCCTTTAGTGAAAGGGGAGAAAATAGGTAACAGTATTTGTTTGTAACAAGGTATCATTACACTTAATAACATTCAATAATCTTTAAATGCCTGTAACACACAAGGTACCATTTTTGTATGTACATGGACCACTACAGCCTGAATGTTTGTTTTGGCATCTAATTGTCCAAGTGTTGGGGTTTGCTTTTTTTTTATTGCCTTTTTTTGTTGTTGTTGAGTTTGTTTTAAACTGCATTAATTATTGCAGGCTGCTAGATTACTCTTGTGAAGCAAGCTTAAAAGAGTATAATTAACAAGAGAAGCAGCAGTGTTAGCACAATAGCATGCAGATGCACCTATTGAAGGATAAAAATAATTACTTGAGGACTAATGTCAAAGTACTTCTGATAATTATTTTTTTTTTAAAATAACCTTTTGTCCCCTCTGCATTGTGCATACCAGCACAACATGCGAGGTTTTCATTAGGAACCAATACTCTCTCCCCACCAGCACACAGATTTCTACACAAATGCTGGAATGCTATCAAGACTCTCTACGTCTGGTCTCTTAAAAATAAACGTGATTGGTTCTACACCACCGTTAATTTGGTATGAACAGTACTTTTCTTCATTTTATAGGTAATTACTTCGAAAAGCTCTCTTTGCAGTATTGTCTTCTGCACTGGGTCCTACACTATACCATGCATTACCATTAGCCAAGGAACTAATCAAGCAACAACCTTTCACAAGCCTTGTACTAAGTTTTTTTTTCCTTCAGAATTTCCTGTTGGTCACAATCAATGAAATTCCACAGCTGCCTACAACTCCAGGAAGTGCAGTCAAGTCACCACTGATGCTTTAAACAGCCCTAGAGATGCTGGTAAGAATGATGTCATGTGCTGATATATTTGCCAAATGAGCCCTGTTGCTGAGTGAAGGTACAGCACTGATTGCAAAAGCCAGAAATATTAAGAAGAAAATAAAATGCTGTGCAGATAAAACCTGAGCTAATTACAAGATGAAGTACATCACAAGATGAAGCTCTGCATTTCAGGAAGGGGCTTGGGGTTTTCTTCCCCACCTCCCCTTAACTTCCACAGTGGAAGTTAAGGGTATTCAAAACACTTTGTACCTAGACATCGTTTAAGGTAGTCGTACAAGATGCCAAGACGCATCCATCAGCAAATTAAGGTAGGATGGCTGATGTATTCACCTGGCCTAGCCTACCTGCTTCCACTTCACTGCAGACTCCCGTGTAAGGCCTGTGAACAGACTTCTGAAACACCTCACAGCGTTACGACATCAGACTATCTGAATCAAAACAGCAGTGTCCCAACCTAACTCATTGCAGAATATGCATCAAGCCCCTGAAATAAGACAAAGCTTGTTCTTCCCTCACTGCAACCATCCAGTAGTCTTAGCAAGGCTGGGAAATTTCAAAAGAGAAATCATTAAAACAGGCATAGCAAGAGGACACCATAGCTGAGATCCTTCCACTTCTGCATCTTTACTTTCTACACTTAACACAGAAAATTCCTTCTTCATTTCTTCCCACCAAAAGGTCTCTACATATTTTTTCAAGACTACACAAGCTGTCAAAAGACCAGGATTTTCCTTGTGAACTGAATTTTAGGTGTTTGGGGTTTTTTTAATATATCTGCAGCTTCTACAAGACTTATGTCTCAAGATTATGCTTTGCTTTTCAAGAGAAGCTCTAGTCTGGCTTTGCTTGGTTTAAACAAAATAAAAGGGACAAAGCAAGACACTATGACTATTTTACAAGTGCAGTCAGACCTACTGAATCTGCACAGCATCAATTTGCAAGGCTGAGTGCGGAATGTGTAGTATGTACTGCTGATGACTTGATTTTCTTAAACCAAATACAAATGAAGTTTGCAGAACAAGCTGGATTAAACAAAGCCTAAATTCATCCATTATTCAGAACAAGCAAGGAGGACAGATTCTGCTTCATTTTTCAAGGAGCTGTAGCAGGAAAGAATCTTGAGCAAAACAAACTTAACAGGACTATCTAGCAAAATCTTTTCTTAAAGCTTTTTGCCACAGAATTGTATATTGCGGAATACACAAATGGACCCTAGTCTTCAGCAGTTATGTTATTTAACGTCCTTTTGGCAGTAACAGGAGGATTTCTTGACTAGTCCCTGTATTTTATGTCACATCCAGCTGCCCTCCATGTAGAAGCTTTTTTTGCCTGATCCAATTTAACCCCTTCTTGGGACAAGCAAGGCTAAGAGTACTGCACCAGAAGGACCAAGTGGATCTCTTATCTCACTCTCCTTATAACCATAGACACTCCCCTTAGGCAGAGATTTACTCCAACAATGCTTAGTCCACACGTTTACACTACGCATCCTATCACACCAGAGCTTAGAAACACCTCCCAAATACTCTTTAACAATGCCTACAGAAAACAAGAGCTGCTTAAGGCCACCTAAAAGCTTGCTTGTAGAACCAACCTCCCAAATCAAGTAAGTTCAGAGCATTAAAACCCCACTAAACGCAGGTCAGGCTTTTGTGCGGGGCTAGCGGGGGGGCTCAGGCTAACTGGCAGGGAGCAGCACACGCTAAAAGAGCCATTCAAACAAACCTTAAATGGAAAGAGCAGAGCATGTTTTTTTTTATAGTGGAAAGTTCACAGGAGGCTACCATGAGTCAGATCTTTCTCAGAAGCCTGATTTTCCTTTTTATGTTCTTTTTGTCAGAATATTTAGTCTTCTACATTTTAACAATAATGAATCAATGTTATTAAAAAACAGCGTTCAGTTTAGAGTTGGTAGGTTGCTCCTCCCGAGTGGCACGTGGCAAGAGCAGGCACTACGCAAACCTGCTTGCACAGTCCGCCCAGTCCTGATCTCACTATTCCGATCCTCTTCCCTGCAGAGCTGAGGCCTGACAACTGCCAAATGAATAAACACAAACTAGTTAGACATCAAACTCATTTTCACCTCATATGTAACAATGCATTTGAAAGCTGGTTTACGAAGGTGAAGTGCTAGGCCATTTATCTGCTACAAAGCCCAAGTGCTGAACGCAGACCTCCATGCAACCAGCCTCCGCATCCGCACTTCGTTAAGCGGACACAAGTGATCAGCATTATTTACCCCTCTCTTCATGAATGTCCACGTTCACTGTGGTGCAAAACAATAAAACAGATTACTAACAAGAACCAGAGAAACACAGGTTTAGCAAACTTGAGCAAGTAAACTAGGAATTTTGAATTCAAATTCCAGCTCCTGTCCTTACCGACTATACAGCCTTCAGAAAATTAAGACACTGAGTATCATCAACCCTGCCTTTGATTTTAGTCATGCTCCATCACCTACCTATACCTCTATCTGTAGACCAAAGATAATATCTCTGTACAACAGTATGTGCATTACTGAGGATACCATAAACTACTGTGTTATCCCTTCTTATTTTGAAGCACAACTGTAAACGTTAGATGTATTCTCACAATAAAAAGTGCAAAAAGCATAAGTAAAGTATAACTCTGACTGTCAAATGCTGCCTGAAACGTAGCTTTAACCCACCTAAAACAAATGCCCACATTAAACAATATATTTCTGTACTAAAAATATGCAAGGAGGCTTCTCGGCACAACATTGTCAATGTTAATCAGACCGCATTACAAAACAGATCCTATTCCATTTTGCATAACTCCCCCCTCCCCCAACAGCATTCAAACAGAAGGCCCTTCTGTTTTTCGATCTGGAAACAGCAAAGAAAAAAAATTATTTTTCTGCAATTCCTGCAGAACAAAAGAAAAGTGTGCATTTTTCACCAAAACCACTAAAACCACCGTGCAAGAAAACTGAACTATTCACAATAAAATCTTCTTCCTCCAATTTGTCTAAAACAGATTTAACAGAGATTCTGCACAGCAGTTAAAGAGGATTATCTTCATTGTTCTTATTACCAAGGCAAGTTTCATATTCACACACCAATACAAGAATGAAGGTCTAGATTCATGAGCCACAGGCTGCAACAAGCTGTTCCACAGGGATTCCAGCGTCCCTGTTAGAACTTGGACAAAGCACGTCTCAGAAGTGACAGTGTGCTAATGCCTCCATCCTCCTCTCCTTGCAATCCATGGACTCATCCTGAAGGAATTACAGTTCAGCGTGGGCAGGAGTAGGAGAATCTGGCGCCACGCGTCTTTCAAAGCTCCCTTCCAAACCAATGGTAACAGGGTTTTCTTGTTTGTTTTTGTTTCTTAATAAAATGTTTTGGATTACACAAAGCAGCCTCTATGGTTTGAAGATGCACAGAAGTTGAGAACATACTAAAGGTTTCTGAGTGGGCAGCAAGTGCAGAATGGTACCAGCTTGTAGGGTTTGCCTAAAGAGAAAGTTCATATCAGCTACCTCAGGTGCCTGGATTACAGGACTGAGATGCGTACACAGTGATATGTACAAAGAGCAAATGAGTGCTAAGACACACGGTAGTCTGCCTCTTCAATACATGTAACTCCAAAAAGCTTGCATATTGTCCTGGTTTCAGCTGGGATAGAGTTATCTTTCCTCCTAGTAGCTTGTATGGTGCTGGTTTGGATTTAGGATGAGAATAATGTTAACAACACACTGATGTTTTAGTTGCTGCTAAGTAGTGCTTAGACTAATAAAGAACTTTTTAGCTTCCCATGCATGCTCTGCTAGGTACACAAAAAGCCGGGAGGGGGCACAGCCAGGACAGTTGATCCAGACTGGCCAAAGGGATATTCCATACCATACGACATCATGCTCAGTATATACACTGCGGGGACTTGGCCAGGGGGCAGCGATTACTGCTCAGGGAGAGATGGGTCATCAGTTAGCAGGTGGTAAGCAATTGCATCACTTGTTTTTTCCTGGGTTTTGTTCCTCTCTTTCTCTTCTTGTTTGCCTTTTAATTACGATGATGATGATTATTATTATTAAACTGTTTTTATCTCAAGCCACGAGTTTTCTCACTTTTGCCCTTCTGATTCTCTCCCCCATCCCACTGGGGGGGCATAATGGGGAGGTAAGCGAGCAGCTGTGTGGTGTTTAGCTGCCTGCCAGGTTAAACCACAGCACATATATACTTGAAGCTATAAAGGCAGTGTAAACTCTTGATTTACACTCCAAAGAAGATTGTAGCCTAACAGCGGGTAGCACAACACAAGTATGTAGTAAGCTGAGGGGCAGATCTACGCTATGCTGTGTCCATACAGGGAGCAGCATGGAAGGGCTAGTAGGATACAAACTCACACTTAGTTTTCTAAATTATGACTTTACTGAGCCCCAAATTAACCCACATTCATTCTGAGATATGGGTACTCCTGGCCCACGCACACTGAGCTCTCCTCATCTGTCAGCAGCCTCCTTTCACTTTTCTAAATAACATCACAAAGATAAAACAAAGTGGGGAGGAAGGGAAGCGAAAACACGTGCTAGCTCCTTTCCTCTTTCTCTGCCCAGGAGACCAGACTTTGCAAATACTGTCAGGTGCTCTCAGTCACAGCCATGACAGATATGGTATCAACAAGTATGAACTCACTTTCAGGGAAGGAGGGCATTGAAAGACAAGGTCTTGAACTGCTTTCTCAGCTCTGATTCTGGCATCACCTTGGTTGTTTGACTAACCACAGGATTATGAATCACCTGCTTCAGCAAAGCACCTGGTTACAGGGAGGAACACTCCTCTTCTCAATAGCTGGGGCACCAGTGGAACAATGCACCTTTCTGCCATCCTTCAGAGGCACAAAACTAGAAGATTTTACCAACTGCAATAACGCACCAACTTCTGGAAATCTCTGAAGCAGCCACAGCATCAGAGCACCACAGAGAAACATGGGAACCTTGCATTTAAACTCAGGTCCCAAAGTCACACACTTATACACTAAGCAAAACAAAAAGCCCCAAAGCCTCTACAGACCTTGTCCTCTCCAAGCTTAATGAGATGTTCAAAATATAAAAAATGAGAATAAGCCAACATAATAAATTTTGCAGCAGTAAGCTATACATGAGTAGTTTTCAAAATTAAAGCTATGATTTTCTTGCACGGTAAGAAATAAAAACATTAACTACCAGAGTTAAAAAATTTTTGCATATTGTTTCCAAGGAACCAGTGCAGGCCATGAGAAACTGCCACTATCATTTCCCATAGGACGCCCCATTCCTTGCTGGTGGCCTTTCAAGAGCTGCAATAAGATGGAGGTATATAAGAAGTGAAATTATTTGATCAGTATTTACAGCTAAATAACTGTTCCAAAGACTGCAAAATTAGAACAACTCCTCCTCTTCCTGCTCAATCTGTTTAATTAAGTTGTTACATTGCTTCCAAGCTGCCTCCTGAAACAGAAGTTAACACTTCTGATTACAGAAGTCAATCTCAAAAGCAACACCATTTATTTCTATTTATAGAACACCAATTCTTCCCCTAGGATCGTACATGCAAAGTCTAAAAATCTGTATCATTTTTAGGAAGTTAAACTGACTGAGCCTTTTAATTAATGCCCCCAAAGTCACACCCCTGGCTCACAGCCAACAGCATTGGCTAAGAAAAAAATGCATGTTAACTCATGGATACTCAAAAGACCAAGCAAAAGCTCCTGCCAACACTAGGGGATGGATGCAGTAAACAGGAAAAAAAGAAAAAAAATCTTAACTGAAAGACCTCTCTTTATATTTTGAAATGTAAAAAAAATTATCTTACAGCTTTTAAAAATTGGGAAGTATTTTGAAAAATACTAAACTTCCTGATTTGCAGATTCAGTGAAACATTTCTATTCCAAGGTCTAAAAAACTAAAAATGCCAACAACTAAGGACCTAAACAGATTTTCCTAATAACTGCTGTTTGTAAGATGCCCAACAGCAATCTGAACTAAATTGTAACTAATTATTTCAAGATCAGCTAAGCTGGAAACTAATAGCATATTTAATATGACTGTTGTAAAGCACTGGTTTTGACTTTAAAAAGCAAACATACAGAACCTACAGTATAGCTGAAGCTGCTGCTGATAATGCACAAAGAAAATTACATCTATCAGCCAGCCAGGGTTTTTTGTTTGTTTGTAGTTTGTTTGGGTTTTTTTGTGTTTTGTTTTTTGTTTTTAAATGACCTTCCTATATAATATTTTTCTGTTACAACCTGATCTAGCTTTCACTCAAGTCAGACACTCTTACAAACAGAGCCTACAGTAGAAACTACGAGTAGTGGTCCTTCGCATCTTTTTTCAGTACACTGAGCCGTACCTACTGTCCTTTGAAAAGCATACAGCTGGTTACTAACATCCAACAGGAGGACATTCCTCAAGGCACAAAAGGTCCTCTGCATCCCCAGAATTTTTTGAGAGATAAAACTGTTAAAAATTAACACTGCCCTTTCCTTGCTTATGTTCCCAATGAAGTCGTATAGCTACCGCCAGTATCAACTGTTTCAAAGTCTTAAGTTGAGGCCTTTTGCTACCCATCACACACCAAGTCTGTAACTGGAGACTAAACCTGGTCACTATGTTGGCTACCATGCTGCCCCCCAACTTCTTCCTGTGCTGTCGTAGTTGGTATTTTATATCAACTTAAACAGACAGATCCCATACCCTCTCTATCCTATAGTGAAATGCCTGATCATGTTTTAGCTTGATGGCTACTTTAGTTAGCTGATGGATTTTAGCATGGGGTTGTTGTAAAGTAACATCTGTAGCCACAGAAGAGACTCCTGGATGCTCTCCAGATTTTTTATTAAGTGGATTTGATGTCTTGCAGGCTGAATTCCAGCCTTGTACCGTTAAATGAGGCAAAGGGATAAATAGACAGAGCCC
>VZTV01093836.1:10217-39732 GCA_013400875.1 Anhinga rufa
GGGCGCGCATGCGCACTGTCGCGGCGCCGCGGGGCGGCGGGGACTGCGCCCCCTGGCGGCGGCGGACCGCCACCGCGGGGCGGCGGCGGACACCCGGGGCGGGGGAGGCGGGGGCACCGGTGGTACCCAGTTTTCCCGCCGCCTTCCCGCCGCCTTCCCGCCGCCTTCCCGCCCGCACAGCTGCAGCCCACCCGCTGCCCTTCGCCCACGCAGATTTCAGAGGGCGCCCCGCCTGGCCGCCTGCTGCTTCGCGTGTGCAGGTTGGCAGGCGCGGAGCCGGGCTCTTGCCCGCCGTTTGCAGGCCCGGAGTCAGCGTGAGCTCTGCGCTCCAAGAGCGCGGTCGTGTGTGCAAGAGTGACACTTGGCATAAAGCAGCATTACTTTACATATTGTTATTAAACCATAATAATACATGTTATTATATTCATATATAATCTATTAAAGCAAATATATATATCATAGTTAAAGCAGCCAAGATACGCTATTCATTTCCCTAATTATAGCCTAAGAATTGGAAAAATGCTGCAGCACCAGGCAGAGCCATCCAGTGGCGAGGGCGGACATGAGAGGCAACCATCCTTTAAACATGCAAAGGGCAGCTGTGGCAGTCCATCTGCGCTGCTTAGACTCTGACTGAGGCCAAAAGTCTTGGAAGCCAGGAGGTGAGTCAAGCGGACTGTCCCTCCTGGCTGCATGTAGTTCCCTGGCCTGGCTGGGGAAGGCACCCTCACTCCCTGGGCAGCACCGGGAATCTCGCTGCTCGTGTCTCCCCAGCGTGGGGCACTTCCCGCCTGCCCCCAGTAAGTGCCCGATACCGGTGCTAGGCTGCCAGCACACGGGGATGGAAATCTGCCGTACTCAGCCCCTCTTGGACAGGCTTGTTCCTTGCTGTTTTTTTACACTTAGCGTACAATTTGCTGGATGAGCCATGGAAAATAGAGCGGTGTGTGAAAAACTGCCTGCCTTTGCCAATGAAAGCTGTTCTTCGCTGTCTCTGTCCCCAGAGTGCTTAAGAAAGTAATCCAATAGTATAAAGTTGAAAAAATAGTGAGTGAGGCACACAGCTAACATTTTGCATGCTGTTGTTTCCTCTCCATGATCCCAACTCATTTTTTTAACTGCTATTACAGAGGTGTAGGGATTACTGCCAGGAAGTATCAGTTAATCATTCCAGGCATATTTGTTTTCAATGACAGGTGTATTTATGTCTGTTGAAGATTGGTTTGAAAACACAGCTGATCCAGATTGTAACAAAGCAAAGCCATAAAATCCAAAGATGGCAGCTATTTTTGTGCTGGCAGCACAAAGGAATCTGGCTCAATCCGTCAGTAAGTTCGACTGGTGTTCTGCCTGCCCTCCCTCCTGTGCTATTGGCCTCCAGCAGGAAAAGCCAAACAGGCAGGCTACCTGGTCCCAAACTGTCACAGTCCTTGGGATGGCGTTTTTCTGAAGGGTGAAGCTTGCACAGGCATGCGCTAACAGACTGGATGGATGTCGGTGGTATATACCCCATCCGGCCTCCTTTCCCTGATAGCTGCAGAGGGAGGTGGACACCCCAGCTAAACCTCCCTGTGCGATGAGTCAGAGCTCACCATGAACTTCATGAGAGAAAATGGTCCCGACACACCAAGTGCTGCACAAGTACACGAGAAACAGACATTGGCTTTGTGGCTAGACACAGCTACGGCCAACCTGATCTCGTGCTGGCAGCAGTTCTACATCCTTCCAGCCAGCACTCGCAGGATGCCAACTCTGGCAGAGCATTACATAAGGGAAGGAAAGGTTTCCATTTTGTATTTTGGCTCCACTGGGAAATAGATGCAAAGGGAGATAAACAATCTCGCTGCAGCTATGCAGCACAGATGATCTGCAGTAAAATGGGGAGCTGAACCCAGTCCTTGTCCCTGCTCTTTAAGTGAGAGCTGAGCGAGTGCCTTGGAATACAAATTTTTAAGGGTGGAATTTTACCTTTTTTCCTGGCAGAAAATTGAATAAAATAATTTTCAGGTCCCTCCCAATTCAAAAGCAGTCAGTTTCCTGCACTCCCCTCCTGCATCCCTCCTCCTCTCTCGCTTCCCCGGGAGAGCAGCTTGAGCACTGAGCCAGGAGTGAGCCATTCCTTACATTGACCACGTCACCCATCTGCAGTGGCAGGATCCAGGTGTCGGCTGGGGTGCAGAATCACAGCCTGCAGCTTAGGGTAGCTGTACACCCATGAGGACCTCACTTTCCCTGCCAGTTTCACGTGCGACTGTCCACTGCCTCACAAGCTGCAAGGCTTAGTCTCCTCCTATGTTCCAGAGCTGTGCTATAGCCCTAGGAGGCCACATAAGTTTACAGAGACACTGATGTTTTTTCTCTGCCCTCCAAATTACAGTCTAGTGACCTGCAGTAGAGTTTTGCTTCTCTCAGCTTTCAGACCACAAGGCCGGAAATGAGTCCTTCCGTCAAAGCGCATTTGCTGTAGTCTCAAAATAAGATGCACCCCTCTGAGGCCAGCATCTTGAGAGAGGCTGTGTAGGGGAAACAGCCCATGTCATTTCTGTCTCTCTGTTCTTGAGAATACTTTTTATGGGCCCAAAAAAAAAACCCACCCCAAGACCCGTGTGCTGCAGGGATAGGCGTGTAACTTGAAATTGGTGTGCAGTTCCAGAGAGCCATTAAACCTGTGCAAAACCAAGCTTTGCTTCTCATTGCTGGTGAGGCAAACCACATGCTGAGTGAGCCATGCAAGGAGAAACAGATTGAGGGACGTTAATTGTCTCCTCTGCTGGGCATCCAGCAGGGAGGGATGCGGCAAAGCTGGAGGGGGACCAGCAAAGAGCTGTAAGGCAGAAAGGGGTGTGTGGCATGCAGCCTGCAGGCAGAGCTGGCAGGAGCTGGGCTTGGCACTCCTGGACAAGGGGAGGCAGGAGCAGGTTTTAACATCAGCCTAAAACTGCTGGAAGGGCAGCTGCAAAGTGCTGAAGGCTTTCTGGTAGACTCAGCTGTTGCAACAAGGGGCAACAGCCACACAGCACTGGGGGGGTTGTAGTCGGCACAACTCCTTCACCAGCAGCCCTGGGACAAGGCACCAGGGAGGTGGGGACAATCCCTGTCCTGGGACCGGGGTTTTAGCTGTGGCCACATGAAGCCTGGAGTGCTGGGAGAGCCCTGCCAGCAGCAGGGCTTGAGCCGAGAGCCCCCAATGCCCTCGTGTAGCTGGGGCCCTGCAAACTGCATAACATGTTCTGGCTTTATCCGATCCTCGGTGGCACGGCAGGGAGGATTGGTAATTTAGGCCTGTCTCTGAGAGATAGCCAATGAAATGTATCTTGGACTAATTAGGCTTTAAGGGCTCAGGAACTCCGTTCCAGTTGCCTGGCCTCTGTTTTGACCCCTCTTTTCTTTGAAGTTTATAGAGAAGAGGGGAAAGGAAATGAGTGGAGAGGCCCTGCTTTTCCTGTAAAGTGCCTCATTCCTTATAAAATCGTTTGGCAGAAATCTCTTTCAGCTGGACAAGCTGACTACTTTAATACATGCCTGCAGTCATTTTCCTGCCTTGTCTTGTTCCTCTGGCTGCTCTGTCACTGCTCTGCGTCAGTAAAACTGTGGATGCACAGACAGAAATGCTCCTTGAAGGGGTAGCAGAGAGGATTTCCAAAAGCATGTTAGGGGGCTCTGAGCTGCAGCAGCTGTGTTATTTCCTGGGCCAGCAGGAAGTGCACAGCACCACACAGTATAACAGGGCCAGCTCCAGCTCAGGTCTGGGTTTTCAGACTTTCTTCCAGGCAAGCCTGCTGAGACACACAGCTTCCAGCCTTTGCCAGGCCATGGAGTAACCACACCGAACACCATCCTCCCTTCAACATTAATGTTGCATGAGGAGGAAAGCAGCCTAGCCATGGGGAGGGAGAGGCATGGTGTCTCAGATCTGTCATGGGCACTAGGGATGTATCAGAGCAGGGGGGAGCCGAAAGCCCCAAAGGAAAGCAGCCATATTCCCTCCTTCTACCATAACACTGAATCATCAGGAGGTCTTGTTATCTTGCATCTCTGGAAGTCTGTAGTGCAACTCCCCAGTCCAAAGCTAGATCAGGTTGTGCTGGGCTTTGTCAAATTGAGTTCTGCACATCTCCGAGGAGGGAGATCTGGTCTCTGAGATGCACTGCCCTTATGTGGAGGAATGTTCTCATTCCCATCTGGAATGTCTCATCCTGCAGCATGTGCCCATTGTCCCATGTGCTGTCCTTGTCTGCCTCTGAGAAGAGTCTGGCTCCGTTTTTTCCATAACCACCCTTTAGGCAATAGATGATCGCTGTAAGGACCCTCCAGTTGTCTCTTCTCCAGGCTGGGGAAGCCCAGCTCCCTCAGTATCTCTTTATACAGCCTGTGCTGCAGTCTCATTGCCACCTTGGTGGTCACTGCTGGACCCTCTCCTGTCTGTCAGTGGGTAACTTGTACTGGGTAGCCCTGAACTGGACACAGTACAGAGCTAAGTCTTCAGCAGCGCTAAGTGGTGAGGAAGGATTACCCCTCCTGTGCAGAAGTTCACGAGGTTGCTTCTGGCCCATTACTCCAGCCTGTCACAGCAGGTGGCAGACCATCCTCCTAAAACACAGAGACTGCTCCCACAGTTGACATTAGCTATGGGCTTTTTTTCTCATCTTTTCTTGGTATGGGTTGAAACCCACCTTTCCACCAGATGTGTGTGCAGTGGTTTGGCAAGGGTCCCGAGAGATGCCTGGGTTTTCCTCCTCTCTTGGCTGGGCATCTATGGCAAACCATGGGAATCGCTGTTTCCCTGGAAGGTGGCCCTGCTGCAAAAGGTGGCTCACATGGAGTGTGGTTAGAGCTGAAGCCACTCTTACTTCTCCTTTTGAGAGGTGAAAGGATGGCCTGAGTGTGGTCTGAGATTTCGTGCACCTATGTTCAGTGGCAGGCCACCTGCAGTCCTTGAACCAGAGGTCTCACATCCTCTTTCTGACCAAGCCTACCCCACTGCTGTGAGGACGAAGACCGAATCAGTGGGGCCTGAGCTCTGGTTTGGGAGAACAACTGGTGATGGGGAGTCTCTGCCTTGCCTGGTTCTCCTCACAATGTGCCTAGGGGTCCAAAGGGTTCTGCAGCAGTGTGCAAAGGGCCTGTTCTCAGCCTGCCCACTGGCTTCATCCAAGCCCTCTGACTTCTAGCTCGGGCATCTTGGAAGTACTGGCACCTTCCCCAGGCTGCAAGTAGCGCCTGACCTAAGGCTGGGTAGGGAAGGAGGTTGCCAGAAGAAGGAGGCCAGGGAAGTTAATGCTAGCACTGGGCTGTGCAGGGAAGTTTTTTGCCATTTGCAGTGAGGAACAGCAGCTGAGGGGCATGGATAGATCCAGCGCAACTTGCAGATGGCCAGGCAGTTGCTGGAGTTCCCACAGAGGACAGCTTTCGATGTTTCAGCCCTGTAGTGTTTCTGCATGCAATTAGCACAGAGCATCTGCAGAAGCTGTGCATGCAACTATCACTGGTGTGGGGACATGGGGGTGCATTAAACCAATAGAGATGCAGGCACCCCTGCAAGTCTTCATGGAGGTGCCCACTGTGCTTCTTATCTGCATGGTTTTTGGAGTCCTAAATGACGTGTGATATGAGGACAGCCAGACATTTATTTGGGTGCATATAGAGCAGAGGAAGCCTCTTGAAAGCAAAGCATGGCATGGTGTGCTTAAGCTGTATCATCTTGGAGGAGGAGACCACGTTACAGATTTATTTCTGAAGCTGGACCTTGCAGTCCGTTGGAGTGATTTTAATGTGTGACTCATGTCAAAACTGCTTCAAGGTTAGAAGTGAAATTAGAAATTAGGCTGAAAGGGCTGTTATTTACAGGCAAAAATTGATTCAAGACATTTGCCTTTCATTTTTAAGGACTGCAGGCAAGGGAGAACTCTGAGAAGAATAATTTCTGTGTAACTGGAGACTAATCATGAATAATGACACTCCCTGGTGACGTTTAATGGGATTGATTATATTTAACTTGCAGGCTCTTATATTTCCAAGTTGTAATCTTGGTCTGGGCTCTTGGACGCTTTTACAAATGAGGTAACATGAGTGGCAGGAGTAAGGAAGGGACAGAGAATTGTGTTTGTGGCTTGGCAGGTGGCAGTCTTTCTTCAGGGTTAGCCCCAGTCTGGGTCCCTGCTTGGCGATTGTCAGCACCGGCAAGATGCTTGGTCTGCTCTCCTGGGAGCAGTAGTCTTGCTGCTCTGTCACCAGTGTGAAATGCCTTTGCCTGTGACTGAAGCTTGGCTCTGGATCAAAACAAACAGTTTGACAGCGCGGCAAGGCTCATCTGCGCCCGGATTGCAACTCAGAGGGCTGGGGTTTGACGTTATGTGCTGGCCACTGTGCTTTCCTGTGCGGCATGGCAGGAAAGCATCCAGGTGGCTGGGATTTCAACCAGGCATCAACCGCATGAGCAAGAGCTCCTCTTCAAGCCATTCTTCCTTGACACACCAAACAAAAGCAGTTTCAGTGCCTAAAAATGTCTGAGCTGCCTGCCCTTTGTTTGGCTGTGTCTCTGCCTCTGGGTGTTCCTTGAGGGGTGCAGTGCAGGGGACCAGCTGCTGTACTTTTGAACAGGCTGCATCCCACTGGAGAAGGGTGCTTTCTCACAAGTTAAGCAGGTGCCAGACAACCACAACTCGTCTCACCCATCTCTGCATGAGCCTGGGCAGGGGGAAAACTTGCAAGGCTTTTTCCACAGCCAGCAAGGGAGAGCTGGGCTGATGGGAGGGACTGCTGCCGGCAAAGAGAGACACTCCAGCAGCCTGTACTGCTGCCAGGCTTGCAGAGGATGGCGTGAGAGCTGGTGTCCTCTTGCTGCTCTGTGTGTAGCCTGACCATAACAAACCTCAGAGTGAGCAAGGCACACTTTGGAGACAAGCAGAATCCTCCAACTAAAAGTGCTGGGTTTGTTACTTTGTTTGGTTTGTTTTTTTTTTAATTAATACCTGCAATATCAGCATGCAGCAGGGTGGCTGTATTAGATCCCGAAGTATCCTGTCCCTGTCGCTGAGGAGCACACGCCTCAGAGGGGCATGTCAACTTGAAGTCATAGTTTGAGAGTATTGGAAATATCTGCTGGGACCCTCCCTTTACTGTTTCTATAGCCAGGACCCCAAGCTGAGTGGAGGGAAGCCCAGCTCCTCCTGGCAAAGGGAGAAAAGCCAGCTACTTGACATTCAGAAAAAGCAAAGCTGACTCCGAGTTGTCTTCTCCAAGCCAAGATGGGAATGGCACAGCTGCCAAGATGGGTCAGCTTGCACCCATGTCTCATAACAAAGGCAGATTTAGCAGGTATTTGCACCTAAGCAGGATTTTATTTTATTTGTTGCAACAAGAGAAGCTGTAGGCATTGCCTAGATTTAATTTCAGGTATGTTCCACAGACCACATTTTGCGCTTCACTGAGTAACTTTGTAAAGCACCTTCAGCCACTGCTGTTTACAACCAACTTGCCTCAGCCACCTAATTTCGCACCCCCAGCAGTGCTGGTGGTGGAGCCTCTGGGGCTCTCCAGTTCATCCCCCACATTCAGATAGGGGCTGAGTGTGCTGAAGCAGCTCAGCTCAGAGGTGGTAGGGGCTGAAGGTTGCCCTAGGGTAGTGGAGGTGAACACCCAGGACAGATCCTGGTGCACTTCGGGCGGTGCAGTGTGCAAACACCTCCTCATGCTCTCATCTGTCTGTGCACGGACTGGCTGGGGGACAGGGCTGAGCCCAGGGTGACACACAGGGTTGCACAGGAGCCAGCAGCACAGGAGCCAGCAGGGCCCTCTGAAGGTCTCCAACCCTAGCACACAGCAGGTCTCTCCCCAGTATGAGGTCAGAACAGCTGTGGCTTTGTGCATCTGTGCCTAGGAACTCCCAAAAGGATGGAGACCTCCTCCCTCTCTGGTGCCCTGTCCCCCTGCCCATCCAAGTTGTGGTGGCTCCGGTGGCAGATTCCTGTGCTCATAACAGTAGTAATAAATACACCCACAGTACCTGCCTATGCTGAGGGTATCCATGGAGGCACACCGTGTAATGAGTGCTGGTTGTGGGTCTGATGTTGGTGTTACAAGGCAAGGAGACCTACTGGAGACCTTTGAGATTTCCCAGCTTGACTGTACAAGCACTTGAAGCTATCCTTGCTGTGAGCAGCGCTTTGGAGCTGGGCACCTCTGGAGGTCCCTCCCAGGCTGAATTTTCCCGTGATTCTGCTGTCATTGCAAGTTTGCTTGGCTTTGTTGAGAACAAATTTGCCATAGGTCGAGCGCTGTTGTTGTGAGAAGGCTGTACAGAGCCTTCTTCCTTTAACTGCTGCCCCAGAAGAGCTTTCTCCTGGCTTATACCAAAAGGGCAGCTTGCTACCCAGTGTCAGACCCTTTACCACCTTGGGCCTTTCAGACTTGTTGACCAGGTCACCTCACCACACAACACACAGAGGCTGTGGACTCAGCAGAGGAACCAAGGATGGTCCCCGAGACTTGTCACTGGCATTTAATTAAGAGTTTCATACCTCTGTAGTGGTATGAGTGTGAAAGGGAGCCTCTCCTCCCTCCCAGGTCCATGTGGCCATGGGGAGTGTGGAGAGTTCCACTGTCTCCATCCTGACGTTCCTCTCACAAATTGCACCATGATGGGCCATGCCGTGCTCCAAAACTCTCCCCCAGGAATCGGGGAAGCCTTTTTCTCCATGACCAATATGCACAGATGTTTTCTGAAGGCAGTGCTGCATTCTTGATCATGTGCCTGAACCAAGTAAAATGTCACAACAAATACCTGTGCTGGCTGTGCTTCCCTGTGACGCGAATATGATTTCTTTCAAGGCATGTTTCAGCTTCAAGCATAAGTTTGCTGTGCTTTTACTGGAGCCCTTACAAATGCAACAAAAATACCTGGATAAGGACCATCCTTCATCTGGAGAAACTCTGTGGACACCTTTTGGGGTAAAAATGAAAACAAAACAAAACAAAACCCATCTAAGATACATCCGGTGATAACATTGCTCAGTTACAGGCTGGCTTCAGGGTGCATGACAGCAAATGTTCAAAAAATTATTATGGTAACCATTTCACAAATAATTAACCTAATTGCTTTTCAATTGCTTAATTAAATTGCCAACAGCATCATGTCTCATGATAAACCCTACTATTCAAAGTTTAACTAGTCAGGGAAATTATTATAAGCATCACAAGGGGTCTACAGGTAAAAGACCCTGAAGAAAACTCTGGCTCCAGTTGTTTTCCTCTTTTGTAGATCGGATATTTCTATTTTTATTGCTTTTAATAGAAGTCTTCCTTTGTCAGGGAACATCAAAAACAGAAGAAGTGCAGCAACACATGGCTGCAGACAAAAGATTAAGTTCTAGAAAACATGAATTTTACATGCGTATATATATATACACACACAAATGTATATATGTACATGTCCACTTACATAATTTAGTTTGGTTTTTTTTTTACAGTGCTGGAAATAATAATGTTGAGGGCGTGGCTGACAAAGTGGAAGGCAGAGCCTCAGTCCGGAGGAACCTCTGTAAATGGGAGGACCAGGATGCTCACAAAGGCCAGCCAGTAGAAGTGCCAGTGGTGTCTGGTGCACAGGGGTGAAGGAAGGATAACCCTGAGCAGTGGTCCAGGCTGGGAAGTGACTGGTGGAGCTGCTGGATGGGACTCAGAGCTAACTGAACATGAGCTTGAGCAAGGGCCAAAAGTAATTCTGACTGTGAATAATGCAAACTGTGTACTGGGCTGTATGAGGAGGAGCACGGTCAGCCCAGTGGAGGGGTGTTGGAGACTTGTGTTTCCGTAAGTCCAAAAAGCTCTTCAAGATGATGCGTTACAATAAGGAGAAATGGGTGATGATGCCAGCAAAGTGCAAGAAAGATTCCTTCATGAACCTCTGGAGACCTGACAAGGTCACAGGTTGTCAGACTGGTGGAATCCCAAGTGTTTCAGCAGGAAGACCAAAGTGGGCAGGCATGCAGAAGGCAGCAGGCAAGATGTTTTGCTGCATGTTAGGCACTGGAGCAAACACTATACAGCTTGCTGGCATGGCTGAAATGACTCATTATCTGGATGGGGTAGCCTTGAGAGCCATGCCAGGGTGCAAGGTGCCAGCAGCAATATCCCTTCTGCTTTCCTCCCAGAGCCATCACTCCCAGCTCACTCGAAAGGCAAAGGTTAGGGTGGGTCTTGTGATATAGCCTGTTCCTTTCTTAGTCAGGATGGGAATTTTTTGGCACTGGCTGCTGTCCTTCGTCTTGTTCTTGTGTTTTGCTTCTGGTAGGCGTTGTTTTCTCAGGAGGCCTGGAATCCTTGGCCACACCATGTTTCCAGTGTTGCTTTGGCCGATATCACCATGGTTTCTGCTGGGTGGGTTTCTGTCGTACCATCTTGTGTTAGAGGAGCAGGGGTTTATGGAACACTGGAGCAGTCTCTGCTCTGAGTTGTTGGTGCAACAGCAGCCCACAGAGTTAAACATTAGCAGACGTTACTTATTTCCCCTAAAGAAGGATCTTTATAGCTCTGCCCTTATTTTGTATTGTAGTCCCAGCAATACTGTAACTCTGACAGCAGGGGTTAGAAATTTGATTTGTTAAGACATTGCAATGTCATTATGTCTGGTGCTTTTTCAGAGTTTCCTGGATGTTACTTGAAACAGGATAATCACTTACTCATGTGCAACCAGCGACCACATGGAAGCTGCTCACAAAAGAAGCCACAGCCTTTGCTAACAAAGGAACTCATTTTTGTTTTATTTTTCCAACCAAAATTCCCAAAACAAAGTCATTAGATTTCTCCCTTTGTTCTGGCTTTTGTATTTGCTCTCACTTACAAGCAACCCCCGTGGGGGGATGGAGGATATGGGACTTTAGTCTTAGAATAAGGACCTTGGTCTGAAGCTTTTCCTGTAGGTCATTATTCCTAGTCTAGAAATGTCAGAATGGGGAAGATTTTTCTTCTTTGGACTCATTTGTCTAGTGCATTCACATTACCATAGATGGAATACTTTAGAGAAGATCTAAGAGAAGGATTTCAGTTTAATGAGGTCCAGGCACAAATTTTGGACCAACAACTAATACAGCAGAGCATCAAGAACATCTGTCTCCTCTCTGCACTCAGATCCAAGAGGATTCAAGAGCTATCCAGGCATTTTTTATGACAGAAAGATTTGCTTATTCAAGAACCACCTCCCCTTTTCTCCTCTTCAGTTTTCCCCTTATTCTCACAAACACAAATCAGTAACCTTTATTAACACCAGGGCTGGAAAACATTTCTACATTTAAATGTGAACACAGATGGGCATTTGTTTTTGGGTATGTCAGTCAACCAGGAATGCGTAATCAACGTGAGCGATGGACATGCAGCATGTCCATCTGCTTGGGCAGCCCTGGGAGCCTGGAGCTGGACTCGGTCAGGATTCCTGTGACTAAGACCCCAAAGCAGAGGCAGGCCAGGGAGGAGTCAGCTTCCCAGGGGGCTATGAAGTTCTGATGAGTAGAGCAGTTGGCACATGGGCACAGCTGGTGAAAGAAGTTAAAAATTCAAGGACAAGAAAGATGTCATAAATCTAGTTAATTAAACAGACGGAGAGGCCTCTGTGATTTAAGGGGTTGTAGGACAAGGAGGCCTTAAGATGATTTCGCCTGAGAGAGTCCAGCCTTGGGAAAGTCGATGTACGGTACTATGAAGATAGGGGAGCTACAGAAGAATGACAGCAACAGCCTTGAAGGACACCATCTGCATGATCCCAGAGATAAGCCTGTGCAGAAGTGGGGGTTGGCCGGCGAGCACCGTGGGGAGGGCTGTGGGCCTTCCTCTGAGGACCCCCACGACCACCTAAAGAAGACAACTGTGCATGCGGGCTGGACACATACATATTCAGATGAGTTCCATGCACAAATGTGTGATTAGAAATCCTATTAATATGTATATCCTTATAGTAAATAATCTCTGAAAGTTTGCCAAACTGTTGGAGCACTTAAGGTGGACTAATCCCCAGTGCTGCCCAGCGCTGCAATAAAGAATGCTTGCTTAAGAGGAACTTCATTGCTATTGGGTTTTATTCCAAGGACTCCCTAAATACTCCGATTTCCCTACAGGGAAATTCGGACTTTAAGGGGAAGTTTGAGGATCTTTGTTTCACTGGATCGTAGGTGACGTGGCAGGAAGAAATGCCAGTGCAGGGAGACATATCTTTTGGTGGGTGAGCAGCTCTGGAGGATGGGTAGAGGAGCTGGGCTGGGTCTCTGGTGCATGAGGTGGACCCGTGGTGGAGTACAGGGGTAGAAGGTGCTGCACAGGGACGCTCAGCCTGGTACACACCAATGGGAGCCACCCCAGGGTGAAGGGCCAGACTCTGCTGGGGGTCAGACCACTTTCCATCGACCACCGTTCTGGAAACAGGGCAGAGAAACAGACAGGGCCTCACCCATCACCACCTCTGCCCATACCCTATGTTTTCAGGCAGGAGGCAGCTCCTTCAGAAGCCAATGGGCAGGGCGGGGTGTGTGTGTGGGATGTTCAGTCAGCCCTAAAACTGCATCTGAGATTAATTGTGTGTGGGAGGTGCCCTGGTCACCTTTTCACAGGCTCAACCCTAGGTGTTATCTTTTGTGGCCTTTTGTCTCTCCCTCTACCCTCACCTTTGCAGGTCGTTCACACACCCTTGCCAGAGGCTGCCAAGACTAAATCGATCTGGTGTTAACAATCCACCCCATAGATGCTGAGGTCCTAAATCTGGGGGACCCTGCAGATTGGGTTTTTGCAGCCCCTGTGAGCCACTTCTCTTTCTTGGCCACATCCTCATGCCGTGAAACGTTATGTCATCTGACATCAGCTGTTGTCTCTCATGTCTCTCTGGGGAAGGTCACGAGGCTAAAATCATGGCCCCTCATGAGGTCTTCTCTCCTGGTAGGTTTGCTGTGACTGGCACCTTCAGCAGCCACCAGAGAATAGTCACTCAGCAGAACATGCCCTGCATCTTTGTAGTGGTGAAGTGGCACAAGTGACTCACCCAGCGTTTATTCACCACAGTGGAAAGGACGAGTCAGCTGGGTGTTGTGCAAGTTACAGTCCTGAACATAGAGAAAGAATGGGGATCTTCCACAGGACATGCCTTTCTGAGGTTCTGCAAGACTTATGACAACCAGCTGGCTCATACTAGCAGGAAATCAGAGGAACGCTTAAATCAGAAGGGAGCTCTGGAGCACTCTTAACACATCCCTTGCTCAAAGCAGGCTAACCCCAATGACAGGTCTGGTTGATATCGAAGGGTTAAAACAACTATGATGGTCGGCCTTGAAACCTTGAATAGAGAGAATAGAAAACCCTTAAAACAAAGATCTGTAAATACCTGCCTTGGGGCTAGCCATTGTTCAGGCAGAAGCCACAGCCAGGTGTGAAGTAGCAACCTTAACTGAGTGATAACTGATAGGATGAAGGTATGACCTCTGGTTGCCTTAGGTAATTATAATACTAAAAAGCACACCCCTAGGAGGACCTGAGATATAAACACCTTCATATAACAAGCCAAACTAAGAGATGTGGGCATTAACTTTTGTACAAGTAACCAATCAGATATTTTAATGTGACTTCTTTTTGCTATTGTTTTGTATAAAAGACCCCAAGTATTTCTGAAAGGTGTGTAGGCTGGTGTTAAATGCCTGGCACCCCACTCTGCAGACTGACAATAAAGACAAATATCTCGACTCAGCGTACTGATTGGCGTTTTGCACACCAGCTGAAGAACCCTGATTTAAGGGCAACATGGTTGCCCTAAAGCCTTATCAATTTGGGTTTGGGGTATCTCCAAGACCAGAGACCCTACCAGCCCTCTGGTCCATTGCTGCACCCCTCCTGCAGGTAAGCAGCTTTCCCTTGTGCCTAAACAGCATTTCTCCTGTGGCATCCCTTTGCTCAGGTGATAGTAAAGTAAGCATGTACTTGTACCTTCCCATGGGCATCCTCCTCCTTGGGCCCACAGGCACAGCAGTAAGACATGAGGCCACGAGGCACTGTGCGCCCACTGGTAAGTGGTCTTTGGGGCAGGTAGGCAGCTTGAACGCACAGGGAAGCAGCAAGGAAACCCAGTCCCGGAGTCCGTCCGTGGTGAGGCTGGAGTCAAAACAGAAAAAATGGCCTTCCTGAAGCTCAGACCTGCCTCGTTTGCCCCCCTGCTCTGCCTGGCTGCTGCAGGGCTGGCAGCAGAGAGGGCAGTGGGGATGGGGCTTTCTCACTCTCTTCCACAGGCGGCAGTGCCAGGGTAAATCTCTCCCTGCAGTCTCAGCTGCTGGCGGTGGGTTGGAGCCGTGTCTCCCAGGTGGTGGTTTGGCCCATGGCTGATTTTTTTCCCCGGCTGGCAGAGGCTGGTTTGCAGAAGGGAATATGATGGCATTTCAGGCATGACTACTGCAGTTTCCATGGCAACCTGCAGGCGTGAGTCAGCATCTCCCTTCTGCGGTGGCGGGGAGCACACAGAGCTGCCTGTCCCCAGCTTCACTCCAAAGTGCGCCGCATGGCACATGAAAAGGCAATACTGGGGCAGGGGAGGGGAGTGTGTATAAGGTCTGAGTTACCGTGAGAGCAGAAAATATGCCAAAGAGGGGATCTAATCAGTCTGTCAGCTAAATGTGGGCCCATGCCCACCTGAAGGATGCATGCTCTACTTAGCTTGAAGCTCCTCTTAGCTTCCTCCAAGCATGTCTGCCTGTGCTCTTGCCACGTGCTGGCTGGGGCTGTGCAAGTGTGCAAAATTCTGTGTCAAGATACACACTGGTCCAGACCTGTAGGCAAAAGCAACAAGAGAGCTGAAGCATGGTCCTTCCCTAGGCACAGAGTTAACGGTCTTGGTCTTTGCAGCCGCAAATCGAGAGAGGAGCCACCAGTGTGAAGGACTAGCAAGCACCACTGTGTGATCTGGATGTGACCCACTGCAGATGAGGCCCTGCACAGAGCAGGGAGCTGCAAATTACCGTCTGCAGAAGATGCAGACGCCACCTTCTGCGTCTGTGGGAGTCAGAGGACATAAAAGCTCCCAGGCAGTTACCACTCAGCTCTGGCCTGTGAGCATCTGCTTGTGAGTGAACAGGATGGTCAGGAGAAAATCTGGCTGGAAAGGCAGGACTTCACCCAGCATGTGCCCACCCATGCTGGCCCTCCCTGCCCAGACTGTGCACCCAGCGAGTATTCTCAGCAGTCACTGTGCAGTGTTTGGGTGCCAGAAGAGGTTTGGTGTTTCTGCTCAGGATGTGCAAGGAGCCAAAGCCAAGCTAGTAAGAAATGGAGAGTCTAGTCCCCCTCCTTGGGCCAGGAAAAGGCATAACACTACTAGTCATGCAAACACTGTCAACCTTTCTGGCATTCAAGGCAGGCCTCAGTCTTGCATGTATGGCAAAACAGGTTTTGTTCTGATGACACCCCCCNGTATTCAGTCACCCATAGACTGTGTGAACAGGTTCAAATTAGCAGTTCATTGTCCCCACCTGGGCACCTGGTCCAGGTGACAAATGGCTCTGTGAGGATGTGGGAAAGTCCCCCAGTGTTTCTTTATCTGCTGTTTTGAGACCACTAAGTGCTGTGTAACTACTATTATGCTGGGGGCAAGCTGTGCTTGAAACATGAAACTCCTCTGAGAATGGTCTTGGGCTTCCTCCGGGTGCATCACAGGATTACTAGCAGGAAGCAGGAACCAGCCCAAATGAAGTACAAGGTGGCAAAACCTGTCCCGTGTCCACCCCCAAGGCATTGCTGCCCCCCACCCCTGCCACCCTTCTTGGCAATGTGGTCTCTGTCCCTCTCTGCTATGAATGTGTTGGCACTTCCCTTCTAAGGAACCATTGCCCTCAGCCTGCTGGTTTCACACTTCCCAATGTCCCAGGCTGTGATCAAGCTGCTTTGAACTCCTGTAACCTGCGAGCATTCTTCTTGCCCTGTCTGCCGCAGAGAATGTCTGTCCCAAACAACGGCAGAGCCTGCCCTTGGGGCCGGAACTGCTCCCCTCTGGTACAGCCACAGCTCCTGGGACTTGACAGCTGTCTCACAATATGTGTGTAAATCCCTGTGTTTGCAGTGAAGTGCGGCTAATTTATTTCCTGGAGGTTGCTCAAAAAAATTTGCAACTCAGGCTTTCTCTGCCATAGCATTTTGGTGTTGTGCAGGGTGTTGTTTCTTTTCTATGCATTGACCTACAGGACTGACCCTCCTGTGTGGGGCTTTGACCCTCCACAACTACCCAGATTTGCCTGGAGCCATGAAAATGGCAGCTCCCTAGCCCAGCAGCCTTATTTTCTGTTCTGTGGTCTCAGCAGCAAGATGTCTCTGCTGAGATGTGTCTTTTTATCTACTAGGACCGTGCAGAAACACATAGGTGCACAGAGACATACGTGGTCCTTCGGATGATGTTTTGCCAGGTATGGTAGACCCAGGGTAAGATACACACAGATGTTGCTCCAGACACAGTGTGGACCCACAGCATGATGCAATATTTGGGCAGGAGGGAATGTGGGCATGACCAAAGTTTTTCAGCCTCTGATGCAACCCCATGATACCCGGCTTTTTGGGGATCCCACAGGCTGCTTCCCTTCTCTTCTTGCTCACCTGATAGGGTCAGTCCACAGTTCAAAGAACCTCCCTTATTGCTTTAAGGACCTTCTTGGTGGATGCAGTGCCTCTGTGGCTGAAGAAAAAGCCCACAGCCTGCTGGAAGCAGCACAGTTTTGTAGCAGGCAGATTTTGGGGGTCCTGGCAGCAGACTCCAGGCTGTTTGGCATAGGGACATCTGCATGGTCTCTGCCAGCAAGAGGTACACACTCACTGCATGTGCATAGTGACAGAGCTGGATGTTGGTCCTTCAGCCTGCCCAGGGTTTCAGAGGTGGGGAGGTGTTTTGTATATTCTGTGCCACAGCTCTGTCCTGTCCATGAGCATGTTCGGATGTCTTCTGCTCCCCAGCAACATGGCAGACAAATCCCTGACCTTTGACATTGATCTGCTCTCCAGTCTGGCAAGCTTTTGCTGGCATCACGCTGAGGTTAAGAGCTCAGCTGCTCAGTTTGGTGCCAACAATTCTTTCCTCCATTGAGTCCTCTTTGGGTCAGGATGTTCCCTGTGTACTTGATTTGCAACTATCTACCAAGGGGACCAGGACACCAAATAGCTGTTCAGGGGTGAAAAGTACACAATCATGCCACAGCCCCTTTCCCTCCCTTGATTCTTGACTTCCCAGGATGTGTTTTTTATCCCAAAGACTAGTCTCCCTCTCAGCGTGCTCAAACACAGGCCAGGAACCCCTTCATCAGACAATGAAGCAGATGACACCAAGTTGGGTGGGAGTGTTGATCTGCTCGAGGGTAGGAAGGCTGCACAGAGGGACCTGGACAGGCTGGATTGATGGGCCAAGGCCAACTCTATGAGGTTTAACAAGACCAAGTGCTGGGTCCTGCACTTGAGTCACAACAACCCCAGGCAACACGACAGGCTTGGGGAAGCGGGGCTGGAAACCTGCCCAGTGGAGAAGGACCTGGGGGTATTGGTTGACAGCCAGCTGAACATGAGCCAGCAGTGTGCCCAGGTTGCCAAGAAGGCCAACAGCATCCTAGCTTGTATCAGCAATAGTGTGGCCAGCAGGAGCAGGGCAGTGATCGTGCCCCTGTACTCGGCACTGGTGAGCCCACACCTTGAATGCTGTGTTCAGTTTTGGGCCCCTCAGTTCAAGAAGGACATTGAGGTGCTGGAGCATGTCCAGAGAAGGGCAACAAAGCTGGTGAAGGGTCTGGAGAACAAGTCTTATGAGGAGTGGCTGAGGGAACTGGGGGTGTTTAGCCTGGAGGAGGCTGAGGGGAGACCTTATCGCCCTCTACAGCTACCTGAAAGGAGGTTGTAGTGAGGTGGGTGTTGGTCTCTTCTCCCAAGTTACTAGTGATAGAACAAGAGGAAATGGCTCCAAGCTGCGTCAGGGGAGATTTAGATTGGATATTAGGAAAAATGTCTCTACTGAAAGAGTGACCAGGCATTGGAACAGGCTGCCCAGAGAGGTGGTGGAGTCACCATCCCTGGAGGTATTTAAAAGACATGTATACATGGCACTTCAGGGCATGGTTTAGGAGGCATGGTGGTGTTGGATTGGCAGTTGGACTTGATGATCTTAGAGGTCTTTTCCAACCTTAATGATTCTATGATTCTGTCACCGTCCCTCAAAACACCCATGCTTACAGACTCATCCGTGATTGCAAGTCTTCCCTCAACCAGCACAGTTATGAATGTCTTAATGGGCAATAACACGAAGTAGAGTATGGTGGCCACCGGAGAGAGCAAAACATGCCAAAGGGCTTGGCAGTGCTGCTGCCAGATCCCTTCTGCTGAGCTGCAGTCCTTCTGGCATAGGAAGCACTTTTTCCTTTGGCTTGCACAGTCCTGAAGCCAGGGCAGGGGTTGGGATTTAGGACAGCAGGGGTAGAGGGAGTGGGCTGCTTTGCTGTGCCACTACTGCTGCGCAGCAAAGTGCTGAACCACAGAGGGAGTGTAAATTATGTGACAACATAAACCACATGCTTAGCAGCTGCGGGCTGGGACATTGCTTCCCTCAGCCACACCGGTGCGTGCAGCTTGTGTAAACACGGACAGCCTGTCACACAGGACCAGGGCAAATGCAATCTCTGTCCTCATCCTGTTCCTGCATCCTCCCAGATTTCCAGCCTGAAACCGTTCAGGAGAGGAATTTCCAAAACAAATGTTGCTATTTGAGGAATGCAGCGGCAGGGGTGGGGGTGGGGGGTGAGGGGAGATAATCGCAGCCGAGATAAGAAGAAGTCGGTCGACTTGACAACAGCACCAAGCAAGCTCCTCTGGAGCTGGTTTAGGATGGGACTGCAGCCCACCTTTCCCTGCCCCGGGCGTCTGGTGCTGCATTAACATCAGCTCTGCTGGTGGCAGCTGGGGAGGCAGCTCTGCGGCAGATGCAGGGAAAGAAGAAATACACTGGAGGGGTCGGGGCAGTAGGGCAGCATCTGTTCCCGCTCCCCTCTGTGTATGAGCCACCCCAGCTCCTCTCCTCGACAGCCGACTGCTGGGCTTCCCTCTGGCTTTGTGGTCACAAGGCTGCTTCACGATGGGTTTCAGGTGTCTCCTTGGAGAGCCATGCAACTGTCCTGCTCCAACCTCCCAGCAGGATTTTTGGGGGCTTATCTTGCTTTCCTCCCTGTCCTGGGCTGTGTTGCAGTCAGCTGCCAAGATTCCCCCATCCTCACCACTGCTCCCCTCGGGGACTAGCTCTGTTTAGCATCTTGTCTGGCCACGTGGCACTGCTCTGGCAGACTGCTGAAAGACTTGTATAAATGTTCTGCTGGAAAACATCCGAGGTCCAGGGTCTAGTCCCCTCCTCCCAGGGACAGAGAAAAAGTTGCATTGCTCTTGGCTTGGAGTTCAGGAGGAACTGGTTTGTTAAAACCAGATGTTTGCATCCACTTTTGCTGACCCCACGCTGGGGCTTTCACACCTGACACTTGTGGAGAGTCTGTTCTCTAGCTGACAGGCAGTAAGGGATTTGGCAGAGCTGAGGTTGCTCTCCCAGGACCGCACATCTGTGGCTTGGCAAATGAATGGTAAGAGAAAATAGGACCCCCAGCTGGACACCTGCAGAAGGAAAGATAGGCAGGCAGTACTTAGGCAGGTGGATGCATGGCATTCACCTGGCTGTCCCTGACACACTCAAGTCATGGGGCTGATGCTGTGCATCCAGAAACAAAGGGGATGCCCTGGCTCTTGTGATCTGGCAAGAGCCCACACAGACAAAATTAGGAATTAAAAATTTCAGCTCTTCAAGATGAAATCATCCTCAAGATGAAATCATCCACCCAGAGGAATGGCCTCAGATGTGCAGGTCTATCCCAGCTTGCAGGTGAGCTGAGCTTTGCTTGTCCATCCTGTGCCATTTGAGCATCCTGGACACGTTGGTAATTTTAATTTGCTGCCATGCCAAACTTGCTCAGCACTTTCATCTCTGATAAAACAGTTAGGGGTTTAAAACAGAAAATGCAGTTGGCGAGGAAAGGGGATATTCTCCTGACCCTCTCAGGTAACCAGCTCTGCAGCCTGAGCCCTGGGTTATCGTCTCTGTCACAATGCCAAGCCGCAGAAGTTATCTGCAAAGTTGTCAATGCCTCCTCCCCAGAGACAAACCCAGGGTCAGGGAAAAAAATAAGCAAAACATAGACCTTATTAATGATAAGACTGAAGGCCAGAGGGGTCTTTCACAGCATGCCCTTTTGCTGCACTATACCTCTGAGCAGGGCTCAGAGACACTCTTCAGTTGTGTGGCACAGCGTAATCTTCCTGCTGTAGCACTCCTTGCTCATTTCTGCAGCCTCTTTGAATATGCATGTTTCCTTATTCCTCTGGAAATACAAACAGCAGCTGAGTGATTTTCCTGTCAGGGCTGTGCACAGAAGCAAGATCCCTCTGTTTCTAATGCTGTTACCCACTTGCTTACAGTTGGAGGTTGCATTATCCCTGTTAACTGCAGCACAAAGAGCTCATGGTGTTACCCACAGATACACTTCAGTCTCTCTGCAACACTCCTTTCCAAGGCAGATCTCACATCTGGCATTATTTGCCTTCAGTTGCATTTCTGTCATTTATTTATTAAAGTTAATTTCACTGACTTATTCAGGTCCAGAGCCTCCTGTAACAGAGAGCCATTATTTGCTTAGCCACCATGTTTCTGCCATCTGCAAACTTCATAAAGGTTTTGTAACAGCTACTTTTTGAAAGGTCACCAAACCACTTTTTAAGCTGTTTCTTTTGCATAAGCATGGATCTTGCCAAAGCATCAGGTGATATATGGTAAAAAATGCTTTGAGGAAATCTGATTATGTAACAGAAACACCATTCCCTTTATTGTATTGAAGTAATAATCCTCTACTGGGTTTTTTTGAAGGACAAAAAATAGAAGAAAACAAGTTTGTCTGACAATGCTGTGCCTCACGGCTGACTTTCAGCCTCTTTGTTGATCCTGAGTGCAAAACTGACGTTTGGATAAGTGGTGAACTGTTCTCTTGCCCTTACTTTTTTATCTTCATGCTGGAAATACTGTGCTGGTTTTCTTTTTCTATAGGGAACTGCAATGAAAACATTGGCTGGTGTGGATGGAGAGTGCGTGGGTATGGGAGCACCTGCAAGAACAAGTGACAAGGAGCAGCCTGCTGTGGACGAGAGACACCTTCATTAGCTGATTACAGCAGTACTACCGCTTTCCAGACCATCCCAAAAACAGGCAACAGCCTAAAGCAGGCCGTACTGAAGCCATTAAAAATAGTGACATGAAGCGTCCTGATAAGGAGACAAAGGGCAGCAAATGCATCTTAATGGTTCCCAGAAGAGGAGCAGGGTGGAGAGACAGAAGACCATGATCAGCTCCTAATGGGTACAAAAAGGCAAGACTCAAAAGCAGGACACAGGTCCTGAGGTAACAACCCAGGAGCCACGGTAAAACCTCAGTAGTGAGGACCCCTTTTACTCTCCACCACTGTTAAGTGTCCCTGGACAGACTGCTTGCATTTTGGTGCTGGCATCCTGGACAGACCATTCCCATCTTGGACATCCTTGTGAGTAATAAGATGCAGGGAGTGGCAGTGAGGAAACTGTTTAGGTTTCAAAATAAATATTCCCCCTTCCCATAAGGTAATAAATATTCCCTCTTCCCCCAGTCAGCTTTGCTGCATTGTTGCAAGATGAGCTTTTGCCAGCATTTTCATGGTGCTCTGAGACTTCTGATTTGCTTCTCTACCATCTCCTCCTGTCACTTGGGGCTCCATCAGGAAGGACATTGCTGCTCCTGTTAACAGCCCCAGTCCTTACACTAAAACAGCGAATTCTCACTGCATCAGGACGCTGTCCTGGCCTGTTGTACTTGTTGCCAGCTTGTCGTGAGTCCCTGGTGTGTGAACTGGCCCATGGTACCAGGTGTCTCTTGTTAATAATGTGTGATGTAAGTGTGATAGCAGTGGAGGCCTTGAAAGTTTTGGAACAGGTCAAAAGCAGAGGTTCCAGGACTATAAATAACTCACTGGCAGTCGATTAGGTGTGCAGCCTCAAAAGCTGGGAAAAGCCTGTGTTAAGTGTACCAAAGAAAAGCAGCAGCTGAGCAATGAGAAACACATCTGAGCAACAGGGTCAGGCACCTGCTGTGGTGTGGGAAAGCAACACCCGCTGGCACTGTGCAGGGAAGGGGGTGGAGGACGAGGGCTGAAAGCTGTCTAGAAACTCAAGACACCTTGAAGAAATGCCAGGATGCTGAATGTGGTGTGTTTCTGGGCGTTTCTGTCCCTGGAATCGCTGCTGCAGGATTACTACGGGGCTGTGAGTGCCCTAGCTCCATGCAGCCCTGCTCTCCTGGGGATGACACACAGACACAGAGCAGCTGAGGTTGGAAGGAACCTCTGCAGATCTTCTGGTCTAACTTCCCTGCTCAAGAAAGACCACCTAAAGCCAGTCACCCAGGACAATGTCCAGGTGGCATTTGAACATCTCCAGGGATGGAGATTATGACCATCTGCATGGTTGCAATCTCTAACAAAACACTTTTGAGCTGCCTGTGTCACCCAGGCTGGTGCATGGTGCTACAAGTGTGTCTGAGCATGGGGTTTTGTGCACATTTCTCCGACCTAATGCTCCATTCCATATCTCAATGAAACTTTATTATATATCAACTCAATCTGTCTAATCATGATTTTGGGCTGCATTATAATTAGCACCTGTGGGACAGAGCACTCCTTAGCAAAATGCTTCAAAGGCAGGCCAGTGGCAGTGTTTTAGACACGCTGATTTTAGAAGCAGTTAATTTTGCAGAGGGCAAACTCTCAGGCAGAGTGCCACATCAGCTGGGTACAGCCCTGCAGTTTGCAGTTGCCACCACTGACTCTGATGTTCAGCTGCCCTTTGCATGTTAAGGGTTTGTAGCCCCGCTGATTTCACGCTACCTCTGCAGTCACCTGGCTTCATGTCCACCACAAATTCTCATTTCAGCAATATCACAGCTCTGAGAGCTGCTAGATGGACCTCCCTGAGGAATCACAATTTCCACTCATGTCCCCCATGTTATCTGGGCGATCCTTGTTATATCAATGAGGTATGCTGGGACCTTGTTTCTATAGGATTCCTGGTGAGAAGTACAACAACATTTGCACAAGTTAGAGGTAACCAAACCACAGTCAACTGCTGCCTCAGCAACTGTGTTTTCTAAGGGAATTATGGTGTTTTAGAATTATTTAGGCAGGGAAGGATCTCTGGAGGGCTCTTGTACAATCCTTTTGCTCAAAGCCAGGCTAAAGCTGAATTCACATTAGGTCACTCAGGGGTTTGTCCAGGTGAGGCGGAAGCTGTACTCTTCCCCTTCCTATTGCTCCAGAGTCACCCAACCCATCCCCTCAGCTTTGTGCTCCATAGTAAGACTCCTGCTTAGACCAAACTTTGGTAAACTGCAGAGACCTGGAAAATAAGTGGTGCAAACTTTTAGCAGCCGGGTGAAAAAATGAGTTGTACAGACACAGGTGTATAGTCAGTGTTTTCTACCTGAAACGGGCAAAACTCAGTCATTCTGAGAGCACAACTACATCCATGCACTTGTTTCACCTCCACACCCCATCTCTCCTGTGTTATTGATGTCCTCACACAGCCTTGGTACTTTATTGTCTCAAGCATGTCCCCAGGCATTGATGCTTAGTGAGTGGATACATGAACTGCATGCAGACCTCAGTGCCTGGGCTGAGCTTAGCACTGCTACCTCTGTAAGAACACATCTGCCCTGGTCATACTGCAGTCAGAAAGGCAAAGGAATTGGACCACCAATGGAAAAATAATCTCTTTCCTCTTCAAAGTTGATTTTGCCCAGTGCTGGTCTCTTCTCTGGCATGGCACGCTCTTCATTTGGCCCACATATCTCTGAGAGTATTTCTGGAAATGGGGAGGACAATATGCTGCAGAGACATCTCCTCCCAGGCTGCTGGAGCACATCCTGCCCCTGGGGTGATGTTCTGACCCCAGATCCCCTTCATTAGCACTGCTCTTCCCTGTGAGGGAAGTGCATTTCCCTTAGACCGGCCACTTAATCCCATGGGAAAGAGATATGGTGATGATGATGACTTTCTTTTTTTTTTTTTAAATTTGTTTCAAATGAGATTTTTTTCTGTTCCAGATTGCAGTTTGGAGAAAGAAAACTGGGACATTTGATAGGTGGGGTGCTGCTGGAGGCATGACTTTTCAGCCTGTCTGTTTCACATGGGAGCCTGCCAATGTTTTGCATTTTTTGACCAAGCTGTTTCTCTCCCTCTCAAGAGAAAGTTGGAGGGTGTAAAAAAACCCTAGTCAGTGAGCTCTTACTGCCATGTCCTACGTGCCAGCAGCCAGCACCTCCACAGACGCCTGGAAGAAATGCTTCCAGACATGGACTCAGCATCCCTTTGCCAGTTCTGGATGACTTGGACCCAAGCGTGGAAAGCTTCACAGCTCCTCCCTTTCTCTCTTGCAGCTGGGCAGTCACAGTGGTAAATACCACGCTGAGTTTTGGCTTTTGAAACACAGTGCAAAGCGGGTTTGGGAAAGCACAGGCAACTGTTTGGCTACATGCTCTTTCCTTGGCAGCACCCTGCAGGCTTCTCCAGGCTTGCTGGCATCATCTCTGGCTCTAGCTCCTGGCCACCAAAGCAGCAGTGTCCTTTTGCATACGGACTGAGCTTGAGCTCTCCTGCTGCTCCACTGGCTCTGGCTTGGTGCTCCTGAGGGCCTGGTTTGTTGCTTTATCAGTCAGACAGCTGGGGAACCGCTAACTGACCCTTGAAACCTCCCAAGTATGGAGAGCCCCTGCCACCCCTGTACCCTGTCCCAGGGCTGCACCACCCTCCTGGGGAAGGGGTGTCTCAAAGTGTCCATCCTGAGTCTCCCAAGCCTTCCCTTCTGCAGGAAGACAGGAAATTTCAGTAGAATCCCGCTTGACTAAAAAGTGAGCTTCTTACACTGAAATGCAAAATAGATGCATGTAGGAATGGGAAATACAATAGACAGCAAAATAATGTAGTAAACATTGCTTGCTTGGATCCTTAGAGGTGGTATCAGGCAGGTCCAAGACCACCAACAGCTCAGACCAGTGAGGGTCATCAGGTGTAGTATGATAGGACTCTACAGGCATGCTAGAAGTTGGAGAAAATGCATGTCTACTGATGGATGGATGAGACAGCATGGTGCCGGGCAATATGGAAAAGACTACAATTATCAATAGATTTTTATAGCATCTTCACAGGCAAAGCCTGCTCCCAGATCTCTGCATTCACCAGCACTGTTGTCTGTAAGCAATACCTCCATCCTTGGAAAAATCATGGAGCAAGACTTCTTGGAGATCATTTTCAAGTATGTGGAGGGCAGAAAGGTAACCAAGAAGAGTCCACAGGTCCAGGCTTTGGACTTAACCCCAGTCCCTTCTTTTCCCCACTCAGCTCTTCACTGCAAGATCTAGTAAGGCTTGAGAAGTCAGTCACCTTTGACTCTGCAGAGATCCTGTCTCTGTGTGCTAACATCTGCATTACTGGTAGTAACATTGATAACAGCGGATGGAAAAAGAAAACAGGCTCCAGGAGCAGTGCTGCTGCCTTGGGTGCCCAGAAGAAAGAGGTCTTGTACGGGTGCATTGTCCTTGAATGCACAGACATCCTGCAGATGGGATGTAGGCAAATAAGAACAGACCCCATGCCAGCACTGCTGTGCTAAGACACAGAGCAAGAACAAAGGGCAATCACACCCACTTCAGACTCCTTCCAAGAGGGTGAAAGGGATCAGCAAACTCCAGCTTAGTAATTTTCTTTCTTCTAACAACAGCCTCTTTTTTTGTTGTGTTTTTTTTTCCCATGGGCTGGAGAACTGGAAGGTGCAGCAGGGTAAACATGGGGATAAATGCCAGAGACCTTTGTTCATGCATTCTGGCTGTGGGCAGACAGGTGGAGCTGAAGGTGGGAAAGGAAGCTCCGCTAGAGCAAGTATGGTCTCACAGCGAAAGAGTCAAGGGATCCTTTACAAGCCACATGATGACCTGGTCCAGGGAAACCTTGGCAACCAGTGGGAAGAAGGGTGAAATCCTACTGACATTTCTCAGCTGCTTCTTTAGCAAGGGACAACATTTCTACACAGGGCTTTTTCCAGCCACTGAGCTGTGTGACTTCTGCCCCACCCCGAGCAGAAGAGGGGAGGAACAGCTCAATAACCTGGGGACAGAAGTAGGAGAAAGTGGAAGGTCCCTCTCAAACCCTTTTTCTGCCTGTAGATATCAAACTTTGAACCATGAGAAGAAAACACCCATGATTCCTGTGCAATGCCTTTCAAGGTCCAAAAGCCAATGAGACACAGCAGGGACCACCTACCCTCCACCACCATGTCCCTGTCCAAGCCCTCTGCTGCACCCTGGTCTGCTGGCAACTTCCATATAACGGTGTTCCTGCACCATCCCCAGTGCCCCGATTGCCAGCCCTGGAGGGATGAAACAGGCAGAGGTCCAGAGCCTCTTCCAGAGCCTTCTGTCAATGTGGTCTTCAGAGCATGCCTCCAAGCAACTGTAGGGGCTTGGGGATGTCCTGCCCACTGTGCCAGCCTGGGCCCCAGAGGCTGGTAGCTGGTCCCTGCTGAGAACAGGCCCACCTCTCCCTGGAGAGCACTGGGGACCTCACTGCCTTAGCCTTAGCTACATCTTGTAGCCAGAAACATCTCTTCCACAGAAACTGTTTTAATGAGAAAGTGCCAAGAAACACAGGCAAACGCTTGCATCAGTTTCTCAGGAATGACTTCTCCATTTCGATGCTCTAGCCAAACCCACAAGCATCCGGGAAGCAAGCAGTGGCCTGTTTCCCCCCAACAGCTGACAGCCTGAGGTGGTTGCATACCCTGCCTGGTTTCAGGAGGGGTTTGCATGCTATCCCCCTACCCATAGGTAAACAAACCACCCTAGTTTTCTGGTGTCATATGGAGACTCTTGGATCTGTTTCTCTAACGCTGGTAAAAATTTTGCAGTGCAAAGAGAGAAATTCACTCGGGAGAGCAGCCAGAGGGGGAGAAAAGCTGGAGAAAGTTAATGCAAGGAGGCCAAGACATGGCCTGGTCCACCCCATCAGCCAGAAACCCACCCATCCAGAGGGTTAATTCAGAGTAATGCTGCCAGACATCATAACTGAAAATACTTTATTCGTCATCAATAGTAAAGCAGGAACATTGGATTATACATCCATTGATATATGATAAAAATGCAAAAGCAAAACCATCTACAGGAAACCCATAAGCAGTCCAGTACACACCTAATGTCCCAGGGAAAAGCTGCATGCCAGGACACTCCCTCATCCTAACAAGCAGACAGTAATCCCAAAGAAACCAAGCATTAGCGTTTCCTTTTCAGCTATTAGTTCTGGGTTCCAACTGTTACACACAGTATCACTTCGAATGTTGCTACCAGTATGGGAGAGGAAAACACCACCCACCACAGGTCATGGCCAGAATTCACCTCTGTGCAACATGAGCATTTGTAGAAAAGGCCCCAAAAATCCCAGAAATGTCATGGTCAGGTTGAGTCAAGAGCATTTTGTGAGTGTGCCCAATACAGTTTACAGAGGGACAATGAGATCTGGAAATCATGGGTCAGCACCAAAGGGTGAAACAAGCAACAAAAAGCAGCTTTGGCTTTTACATGGCTTGTGGCTTTAGCAGTAGAAAAGAAACTAAGCGACAGTTTCTTGCACCGCTAGTGTCTCTCTGTTGAAAACGGTTTTCAGGTTTCCTGGTTTTCCAGTTTCCATTCCTCTACTCTTTCAAGGCACATGTGTAGAAACCTTTGATTGCAACACCCAGAAACACGTGCTCACACCACCTCAGTATTCAATGATTTCAGAGTAGAGCAAATGAGTTGTTACACTTTTTTCTAATCTTCAGAGAACCCTAAGGCAAGGAACCACCCCCCGCAACCAACTGCTCAATTCCAACAGGTCACCCCTTTGCATAGCCTGTTAGCAGATAGACACCACTACAGCTGAAGGTCCCAACTCTTCCATTTCCAAAAGGCTCAGCACAAAATCGAGGTGCTCTCTGCAGTGAGCTGAGATTTTCGATGGAGCCCCGATGAGTTTGGGTGCTGATCTGCTACCTGTGGGAGTGGGGCCCTGCTTCTAAGGCCCCTTTGGAAAAAAAAAAAAAAAAAAGCCTCACCTGCATCTCTATTACTGGTGCAGACTAAAGCTACAGGTAGACATTTGACTTAACTTCTTGTACCTCTTTGAATCTGCAAGAGCTGGAGCCTGACCTGCCAAAAGGTGTAATTTTTTTAATGCAATGATAAGCACATGAGAATGGCTGTGTGTTGCGCTTCACTCCTGCTCCATGCAAGCTCACCTTCACTCAGCACCCAGCACGACTGAAGCAGCAAGTCTGGCCAGCAATATAAGCCAAGGCGGGGGACCACTTTTTCAAAGGGAGACTGAAAAGGCAGCTGGGTGTCTCCCTAGAGTAATTAAAGTCTCCATGCATACTTTGAGCCACTGATGGCCTAAGAAGAAATGCACTGTCCCCCAGCCCCTGCAGGATCCCACCCCTGCAGTGCAAGGGTTCAGCAAAACCTTCAGGTCTCCATAAAAAAAAACCAAACCACAAAAAAAAAAAAAGAGGCAGTGCTGAAGATGATCCCCAATACAACTAGCGTCCCTGATTTCAACAGCCTTCAGCACAGGCCAAGGAAGTGCAAATTGCTGTGGTCAGAGCTGGTGGCAAAGTACTTGCCAGAAGCAATTCAGTTCTCAGTTCTGGCTGAGTGCTTTAAATCACTTAAACCAGCTCCGAAGAGTGTCAGCGCTTTAGACTTTTATATGGTCATGGGAAGAAAAAGCAGGGGTCTGTGCAGGTGGTGCCCTGGTGCACTAAGAAGTAGTACTCCAAAACGTGCGTGTTCCTCAAAGCCTGAGAAAATCAGAAAGGAGTTTCCCAATAGAGGACACACATTGAAACAGGCTTTAGGCAAAGAAAAATCGATTGGATGTCAGCCCTGCTGTGAATATCTCAGCACCGCAGGAGATTTCATGGCCAAATACGCAGAGCAAATATAATACATGGCTTATGTATAATGATGCACATAAAAAGCCCACTAGTCTGAAGATAAAGGAGGCCTTGAATCATATCCTATTATGCTGCACCCTAGTTTAATCTCATATTAAATATACTGCTTATGATATACAAATTACTTTAAAAAGTTATTAAAATGTTAAAACAACAACAAAAGTAATAAGTGAATTCAAGTTTTATGCATGACCTTGCAAGAAAAATTTTGGTTTTAGGAAGCTTCAGACTGTTTAAATAGCATTGTAACTTTCTACCACGGTTAACAAGTGTCAGCAAATTTTAAGTCCATAATTTAATAGCCCAATTAAATTAATTAATCTTTATTTCAGGAAAAAAAACAGCCAAAACCACTCCCCTCTCCCCTCTCCCCCCCGCCCCCCCA
>VZTV01093837.1:0-18108 GCA_013400875.1 Anhinga rufa
TACACAGCAGCCCCAGTGCTTTAGCAGGTAGCATCTCAATGTTTTTCACAAAAGCAAAGCTAAGATCTAGCTTGTTATAGAAGGTCAGTCCTTAAGCTTAAAGGTTTTGTTGGTGTATTTTTGGGGGGAAGATGTTAAGTTTCTAAATTTTACAATTAAAATGTACAGAACACAGACCTCCTCTGGAACAAACTAAAAGACTCCTGTTGTGACCACAATTTTGAACTGAAAAAGCATATGATCCATTTATTAAATGTAGCTAGAATAAACTGTTTTGGTTAAAAGAAGCTTTTCAAAGATATATCTGCGTGGAAAGCATGACTTGCTCTTGACATGACGTGCTACAACATGCTAAAACATGAAATGATGGTTAGATCTTTTCTAGCCAAATTAAGTCATGAAAAGGAAAAACTAGAAAGGGATTCTCAAAAGCATCTGAAAGAGAAAAAATTTTTTGAGAATGAGGTTGAATGTGGATTTTTAGATAGCTGAGCTAGGCTGCTCCTTGCAGTGGCAATGCTCTTGTAATTGAGGACACTGTCAAAGTACAGGTGGCCATGTAACGATGAGAAAAGATACTTATATAGAGATTCCTATGAAATCATGTGGTTGACCCATTCAGATAATTTCTCCCTTAAGAGCTGTAATGTTAAAGAGAGGGAATACCCCAAGAAAACATCCAGATCTTTTATAAACTTGAATAAAGGTATATCATGCTCTTGAAAGTGTTCATCTGAGAGGTAACTGGTACTCAAATTCCGAGACAACTTCTTTTCTTAAGCAACATATAACCAGCAGTGTGTAGCTGAAGCTAAGTGTAAGTGACATTGTCTAGAAGAAAAAGGACTCACTGAAAACCATCCAGATTTCAAGTCAGCAATTCTTCCTCTCATGACTGTTAGCAGTTAGATGATAATGAAGGCAATAGCGGAAAAATCTCAAAGAACCAATAAAGCATCAATAGCTAACATCTCTGCCTTGGGAAAACAACTGCAGAAATTAAAACATGATGCAGTCCCCACCAGGGAGAAATGGAAACTCTTTTAAGCAAACATATATATTTTATAACATGTATTAGTAGCTAGATAGCTCCAACAAGCTGCCAACTCACACAAATGGATAACAGCCCCCAAGCTGCTTTTGTTGATATTCTTACCACTGTTCCTTTACATCTTTTGCCCAATCTACAGAACATCATCTTTTTACCTAGAAGTTTAGCACAGACTAGGCAAGAGCTCTCTCCTTCTACCCAGTCCTCAATCTGCTAGGATGTGGGACGGTCATGCGCTACTTCTAACGAGGAGTTCACTGTTTCACGTCATAGTCCTTTTCCCAAGCCATGTCGCAAAGGTGCCACTAAAAAGTGCCACTAGATCTGAAAGTGCCCAGAACTGAGGTGAGCAAGGAAAAAGGCAGGGGAACAGCCAGACCAGGATGCTTCCCCCCACTCCCCCACACTTAAACAGTGTACCTACAGTTTTAAGCAAATTATTTGTTCGGGAGTGTCCTTATGATAAGGAAAGCCAACAGTCATGCTCGCACTTCTCAGTGTGCTTCTTGCATTGAGAACACACAGCCTCTGTCTCCTGAGCCATCACGCATCTCCTGAGCGCCTCTCTGGGGTGGATTTACTTTTTAACACAAGATTCTCTCTTTTGCTATTATTAAAAAACCCCTCCTTCCTCTAAAGGGGTAATTTTTTTGTTAGTTTGCAAACAAGTGGGGGGGATTAATGCAGCTAGAACATGTTACTATAATTTGTCTAAAGCAGAAAAAGTGAAAGACGATACAGTATGGCTGTTTTGCTTGAATGTGACTGACTGGTGTGAATTTGTACTAACAAAATCCCAACTGAAAACAGTAACCCCTATTATAGTAGTTTAGAGGGTATTTTTTTCCCCTGAATTCAAGTACATTTTAACAAACTTGTTGAAAAAGATTAAAGAAAATACTAAAATAATGTAAACACTTTTTCCTTTTCTAAAAAGTACTGGCAAGATTAGATTTATCTGGAATTTAACATATAGGAGGTCTATAACCTAACTTACCAATAAGAAAATAACATACCTAAAATCATATAATAAATCAGATACACAGCCAAGAACTGAACACTAATGTGATGATCCTTTCAACACTGGGACAACTCAGCCATATTCTCTAAATATCTTAGAATATCCTTAGTTGATAACTTCATTATTTGAAAACCTAATTTAAGAATAGGTCAAATCAACCAAGGCACTGAAAAAAGGAAAAAAAGGTCCGTGTGATGATTTTAAAATGCAAACAAACCTAAGACACCAGAGTTTACGAACAACTGGCAAATTCACATCCTTCTTGATATTAACAGCTTATTTCTAAAACGCTTCCACAAGAAGTGTTCTTGTAGCAACCTGATACATGACAAGTTTATTTATTGCTAAAACGATCATTTTTAATTTTTTATAAACAATTAATTAAAATCCAGCTCTCAGGAGGTCACATATCGATGTGCGTGTTGCCAAAATTTAGTCCTTAAATAGTTATCGTTACCATCAGATGAGATGCATTTCAGCCTGGCCACATTCAGACTGCTGGTAAATATTATGACATGGGAAACCCTGATCAAAGATGGCCTGGAGGCAATACATTGGATGGCACCTCAGATGCTCAAGTCCTTATTTTCCAAAATATATCTTAGGTTGACATGCCTTAAGAAATCTGGTTTTAAGAGCAGCAACCAACATGTCTCCTAAAAAAGCCAAGCCCCACCAAAGTGGAAGAACTGTGTACCCAATATCACGTGCCGTAGACTGGTTTTACATTGCTGCTCACCCAGCTCACTGCAGCATACACAGGACACAGGCAGCACTACCAAAGGAGGTAAGAACCAACCCTATGCTACACACCACTAACATCTGCATAGCCTTCAGTCTGGAATTCACAGTTAAGTGTTGGTCTTGATTCACATTTAACAAATTTGTCCTTAAATTATGAACTCAAACAGCAGAAGTTACACATCTTCACGAGGGAAGGTCACTGATTCAAGAACAAGGTGGACCTTTACTGCTCCTTCACCCACAACAGCCTCCTCAAAAAGACTCTGTGGCATGTCTGAGGAGGAATATACTTTCCTCACAGAATCCTGGGCATCCAGAAGACAGATTAACTAAAATTTAGGGTTGTCACTAACTAAAATTTACTGAAGACTGGGCATACTTTCCAAGGGACATAAAAGTCCATCAGAAGAAACAGCATCCAGCCCCTGCACTAACACTTCTCTGAACTGAACTGGGAACATGAACATGGCAAATTTTCATTATTCTGGTCAAACGATATTGAAAACCAGATAAAATATTCCTTTTATAGCACAACTACTAATGTGGATAGTATTTTTAAGGCCGTAATTTGTCTCTTTTGAAGTGCTACCATGTGGTAGCATGCGTACTGAACAAGTGCTATACGCTACATGGTACTTTTTAACAGCACAAAAAATCCTGTTTTTTCTATACATATTAAGCTTTGCCAAACCACATGTATGCTTCAGACAGTATCTTCAATGACTAAAACAAGTTAACAGATGCTAGTTCAGGGAACCGGCGTATGCATTTGAAAAGAAGGAAAATTGATTTATTTAATTTAATTAAGCACAGAGAATTATGGACACAACAGATTAATTCATTTCCCTCCACACACACGATCTCTATTAATTGTGTAAAAACCTATGAATCACAATGACTGCATCTATTGATAACAATTCCAACTGTGAAGATACAAATATAATTAGTACCACAACCAACTTATTCTGGTTAAAAAATACAACTAAAAAGGATGCGCAAAGAGAAACAAGAAATCACAGTTAATTCCAGTAAAGGCAATGTTTTATCTGAAAAAGCCTTTAGATACTGCTGAAATATATTTCCTAAGCTTAAGTGTGCAACACATACGCATGCACATATTGGCAGATTTTTATCTACATCCAACCCTCCACACTTCTCCCAGGACAAATGCACAAACTCAGTAACTCAACAATTCTCCTATTCAGGGAGAAAAAAATTAAAAGTAAATATTGCCTTCCTCAATAATATTCATTTCCTCCTCTGAAATATCAAGGCAGGGTTACAAAACAGTACTCTATTTTATGCACTTTTGCTATACTGGGCTGAAAGCACCTGATCTCCTCTAAACTTGGAAGCTAAGCAGACCAGGGCCTGTTAGTAACTGGATGGGAAAAAAATCACCTGAAAATAGGCAAAAGTCCAAGAGTCATAGTCCATCATAAGACCACAAAAACAAAAGTGAGTCAAAAGAATTAATTCAACTCCATTTTAATTGCTAAATTCAAGGACGAAAAATAGGGCAGAATGTATTTGTCCAAAGTGGATTAAATTTTTCTTAAGGAATTGTTATATTTTAATAAATTAGCAACTGTGGTGGAAAAACTGCACACCATCTGAAAAGCACACTCTGCAAATCTGCGTTTTCTTTATAGACTATGGAATAAATTGAAAGCAAATCACCTCCATCTATGCCACCAACATTACTGCTCTAATAAGAGCAAGCCCAACCCCTTCTGTGAGTAGATGCTCATTACAAGAACTGAGGCTCTGCTAGTGTCTTAATGCTTTCTAAAGCTGAAGTCCTTCATTTTCTGAGAAAGAAGGTGAGAAACAATAGAGGAAAAACTCTAAAGTAACTATTCATTGTGCATGCTTAGTTAACTCATTCATTTTTAACCTTGATCACAATACAATGTTAGTTTTACTACAGCACTATGTGATTATAACTGTGTTCTACAGAAGTCGTATGGGACACCCAGAGGAGGTATCACAATCAGTAGGTGAACAGTGAAAAGTAACAGGAACATAATAAAAATAAAACAACATGTTTGGAGTATCTCTGTCTGGAGATACTTACCCAAGACGTAAGCATGTATCTCCAGATATTTATTACCAGTTTAGACAGCAGCCACCCATACACAGCCTCTGCCAGAGTTGATGACTAGAGGCTTGGCAGTAAGGGCAGAGGTAAGTGCGCTGGAGTGTGGGACTCCACCACACCAATGCAGGCAGTAACTGCCCATGACCACCATGTCGCTTTACAGAGGTGGGCCCAAGACATGGGCCAGCACAAGGACATACCTCCTACAAGCCAGGGGGCAAGGTAGGAAAGGGCAGCTCTGTCACTGGTGGGAATAGAGGAGGATGAGGACAAGCTTTCAGAGAAAAGGAGTAAAACCAAGGAATGGGGAGCACGGGGATGTGCGTGACGCGACAACGGGAAAGCAGCAAATGGAAGCACACCACTTCCTGCACATGTGCTGGCACTCGCCCAGTGTTTTCTGACAGAAAGCTTGGGGCTCTGGTCTGAGCACATAACCACTGAATTAGAAAGCAATCAAACTAATCAAGCTATCATATCATTTTATTAACACATGTCAAACACTCTGATAAGTCTTTGGACAAACTAAATAAATATTACTGACCACACAATTCTCTACATAATTCAAGATAATGGAAACTGTACTGTTTTTAAATAAACACACCCGAGCCTCAAGAATAGTCTAAAGATGGGCAGGACTGTCACGATAACTTGCAAAATTGTCCTCTAAGGTATGAGAGATTATTCCAAAGGATAAAAGCATTATAATACTATCTTCCAGAAATATTAAAATAGTTGAGTCTTCTAAAAGCATTTTTTAATTCAGACATCCATTTTAAACTACCATCTTGAACTTAAAGTTGAAATCAAGCAATACAATCTCACTATTTTGTTGAAGAAACAACTGCCAGAAGAAAATGCAACATATTTTGAAGGTTTTCTGCCATATATTTTAAGTAGTTTTCTTGGCATTTATATAGAAAGCTTCATCTTCACAGTATCTTACACTCACCACTAATCCTCAATCTCCTCCTATATGACAGGTAAACATTATCTATGTCTAAGCATCCATTTGGCTTACTACACTCCTACTTTCATGATGACTGAAGATGGATTTGATACAAGATTGAAATCTTTATCAAGAAAAAAGTTTCAGTCAGCCTACATTGTCATGACAGCAGTAAATTATACCACTAAAAATGCCATCTGGGCAACTTAATTCTTGCTTTCCTTGTAAAAAGAACAAGAAGATGATATCTCGTTTCCTAATAAACACCGAATGCCTAATGAAAGCATCAAATGTTTTCTATTAGGAATGCACTCCCATGAACTTCAGCACCTTGAAGCCTTTACTTATACAATTTTTGTACAAAGAATCACAGAACGGTAGGGGTTGGAAGGGACCTCCAGAGATCATCTTGTCCAACCCCCCTGCGTGAGCAGGCACACCTAGAGCAGGGGGCACAGGACCACGTCCAGGCGGGGTTTGAATGTCTCCAGGGCAGGAGATTCCACAGCCTCTCTGGGCAGCCTGTGCCACTGCTCTGGCACCCTCACAGGAAAGAAGTTTTTCCTCATGTTCAGGTGGAACTTCCCATGTTCCAACTTGTGCTCATTAGCCCTTGTCCTGTCATCAGGCACCATTGAAAAGAGTCTGGCCCCATCCTCTTGACACCTACCCTTAAGATACTTATAAACATTGATAAAATCCCCCCGCCCTGTCTTCTCTTCTCCAGGCTGAACAAACCCAGGTCTCTCAGCCTTTCCTCATAAGGGAGATGCTCCAGTCCCTTAATCATCTTCATAGCTCTCCTCTGGACTTGCTCAAGCTGCTCCCTGTCCTTCTTAAACTGGGGGGCCCAGAACTGGACANGACCAGCTCTCCAGCCTGTCCAGGTCTCGTTGGATGGCAGCACAGCCTGCTGGTGTGTTAGCCACCCCTCCCAGCTTTGTGTCATCAGCAAACTTGCTGAGGGTACACTCCATCCCTTCATCCAGGTCATCAATTAACATATTGAACAGGACTGGAGCCAGTACAGACCCCTGGGGGACTCCACTAGTCACTGGCCTCCAACTAGACTCTGCCCCATTGATGACAACTCTGAGTTCTATTGTTGAGCCAGCTCTCTATCCACCTCACTGTCCTCTCATCTAACCCACACTCCTTAGCTTGTCCATGAGGATGTTATGGGAGACCATGTCAAATGCCTTACTGAAGTCAAGATAAACAACATCCACTATCCAATGAGTATCATTCTAGCTGCTAAAATGCAAAGTGGGATTAAAGGCATGAAAAGGAATCAGCACGGTCAAAAACCAACTGGACGTTAGAGTAACCTTATATCTGACTAAGCACCTCCTTTAAAAAAAAATTAAAAAGTTTCGTACGATTTCCTTATATTTCTTTACTGGCCACTGATTTTTGCTTGTTTACTGTAGTGAGGCTACATTAACACGCAAGAGCTCGCTCTTTACAAAAAATTTTCAACATATCTACCTCAGTGCTACAAGTTAGAGAGCCATTAAGCACACAACACAAAAATGTGTGGTGAAATTCTAATTCCTTTCCTACATAAATGTCAATCAGATTAGTGTATTTTTATGAAATTTTATATTACATAAATGCTCAGAGATTATCAAATTATCTGGAAAAATCTGGAAAGGTTTAAAGATTAATGAATTACATGGTCTTTTTTAGTTTTTTTTATTTAACACAGATTTTTATATTCAACAATTTGAAAGCAGAAAGGGGACAGACACTGAAATGTAAGCAACTTAGCAATCACTGCACTTTGAAAAACAGTAGTGTCATACAGTATGCATCACAAGAAAGTCTGCCTCGTTTTGTTAATAACCTTCCAATAAGTGAAGAAAAACAATAATAAATTAATATAAGGGGTTTGGGGGCTTTTAAATCCCCCACCTCTCCTTGAAAAGCAGAAAAAGATTTTTCTTTTTTGTAAAGCTTCCAAGTTTTGGTATCTTGTACCAATCAGTGTTTGCATCACAAAAATTCAAAGGGCAGAGGCAAGAGGAGGGACATCTTCAACAGCTTACTTAAAGCCAAAACACTCATCTTGTTTTACCAGATACAATGAAGCAAGTGGTTTTCTGCCTCCTTGGTATTAAATATCCACACGTCTGTCTTGTAGACTCTCTCACACTGTACCTAAGTTTCAAGCTTACAAAAAGTGGTTTGAACACCGAAGCAGACACAGCCCCCATACAAAAATTTTCCTGAATTGTCCTTATAGTAAATCAGGATTCTTTAAAAGAAAAATAATTGCTACAGACTGTTTCTTCAGCTGAAAGTTACACAAGCTACTTGTTTTCTGTGACCTCCATCAGCCCATCATGTAGGGATACACAAACATTTGGCAGGGAGAATCAGTCAAGAAAAGTTCTAATTTTTAGCAAAACAGAAGAACAATATGGCAGCTACCACCATAAACAAGTGTCTTTTGAATCAAAATTACACAAGTGCCTAGCTTTCAAATGTGTTAAGTGCACTTGGGGGGGGGAAAAGACGAGCATGTCTTCAGCCTCAGGATTACAGCTTCTTCCAGTGGGGCCCTATTTGACTAGGGCAAGATCAGGTTAACATCTACTGCTCCTTTAAGGAACAAAGGAGGACCCAACACAACCCCCAAAATTCACATTAGTTTTACAAAGTCTACCAGTTTTATCTAGCCCAGGTGCTGTTACTCAGTGATGAAACAGCAGTAAAATGCCATATTAACTTCTTTCTTGTCAGTCGGAATAGCACTTAACTCTCACCCCTCCCTTAAAGCAGTAACTACGAGCTTTGTGGAATACCTAGATGAACACAATCCCACAAGGACATTTCAGGATACCTCTTACAACACCCTTAAAACACCACCTGACACCTCTCTGTATACATCCCATTGAGCAGGTAGCCATTTAACTGTCCATGACACAAAGACAGACTGAGGCATCCCATCCGACTACCTTAGAGAGCAATGATTAAACCGTATGAAAGCTCCAATCACAGGTAGCTTCATTTGGATCTCTGCTGTACTACCATCAACATGTACTCCTCACCGCTGTCAGCCAAGTCCTCAGGCCATGAGCAACTTTAATTCACACAAGGTACGAGTAAGTCAGAATCCAGGCAAAGACCTACCCAGTAGACAGATAAGAAAACATCTCTCCACTACAAGATCTGGGGTCAGCCATTCGCTTTGCCAAGCACTGACTTACAGATAAAATAAATCAAGCCCTCTTGCTTGCAAATCCCTGCCACAATAAAAATCTTTACCCTTCTTTAGCTTGCAGACAGAAAGATCTCAGAGTACCAGATTCCCTGCTGGTTTAGTTCTCGAGCTACAGATCCAACACTACACAGGAGACAGACATATTCAACATCACTTACTATCACTGGGCAACTCTTCTAAAGAGAGGGAAAAGTAAACTTTTACTATCCCAGTGCTAACACAAAAAATTCTTAACATAGAGGTTTCTGAAAGGCTAACTAAACAACCCCTCCACCTAAACATTACTATAGATGAAGTGAAAGGCTTATGTTGCACAGGTGGAGGCTGTGGATCCATACTTAATGCCTAATGAGAGTCAGAACAATGTATCTGAAATAACTTTTTTTAATATATTAAAATATTCATAAGGGATAGACACTACACTAGTGTTTTATTGTAGCATGTTGGTTACCGAGAGCTGTTCTCAATTGTCTCTTAGGATAGTTTAGAGTTTGTGAAACAATAGGATGGAAACTGATTGTAGGTGGGCTCAAGAGTAGAAGACCCAGATTAACATTTTCTAGGGAGCTTGAAGAAAAATATTCAATTTTGGAGGAAGAGTAGGACCAGTGGTTCAAACCTTGTGAAAGTATTTGCCTGAAAGGCTCCTAAATTATTGCAATTAGATGACAAAACATTTTCACGTCATGAAAACCTATGCCTGCCAATGGCCATGGCACAATCATTTTGGAAGCTGCTATCTGCACCAAGAAAAAGCACATTAAATCAAATGCTTATAGAGGCAATCCCTTCCTGCATGTGAAAACCAGCCTGCTTTGATTTCTAAAGCCAACTAATATTATGTAAATGTCAACATGACAGGCGATAGCATTAGCAGGGTATTGGAGATGCAAAAAGTTATTTAGTGGTCATGGATGCTAGCAGGCAGCAAGAGCTTACAGTGATGAAACACATGGCATTCTAACCAGAAAATCATCATCCAGAACTGATGTCATCCAAATTTTCAACACCTCTCATCCCATATAGCTAAGCACCAATGTTAGAAAAACAATGTGTTAAGAATTTTGGAACTAATCAAATGAGGAAGTATGTTATGCTTTATTAGGCAAAAGCTTGTTTTTATGCCAATTCCAACACAGAGATGTTCAAGAACTACTACATCATTGTACTCTTTCCTTACATGACTGCTGCCACAACAGCTATTCATAAAGGAGCATGTGCAACAGTTAATTAGTGAAACACTATTAAGGTACTTAATGTTTTAAAAGCGTACAGTTTCAGGCACAACAGTACAGATTTCTAAATAACTCCACTATGATGCTTTAACACAGGGCTAGCAACTTACAATACAGGTGCCATGGAAAGCCAGCAGGTAGAGTTTTGAAAGGCTCACCAGCAGAAACTACAGCATTTTGACCAAAGAACCATAAAAGTAATTTTTTTCCAGTTCCCACTACCTTTCTACCAGAACGCCCACTCCTTAATCTGGGGAAGAAAAATACAATTTAGCATGCCATGCTGGCAGGAGGTAGGGGAAGAGGCGGGACAGGACTGCCAGTCCTTGTTTTAACACACAAGAATCTACTGAAATACTTATAACAAGCATTGTTTAGTCTTCAGAGGCTTTCCACACGGATGTGAAGAAAGAAAAACCTGGTACAACTAAATGACATTTCAACTGGCCAAGACAGATCCAGCCCAACTGTGCTGATACATTAACATTCTCCAAATCCCAAAACTATTTCTATATCAGACTTCCAACCTTGTCTTGGACAACCTGAATAGTTAGCTATTAGAGGTGCCATTTTCTTCCCAAGAAATCAGATTTCTCATCATCACTTACTGTTTCATTTTCCCTTGTGTGTGTATGTATATGTACATATACACCCACATATGGGGGGGTGGTCATGCAGAGGGGGAGAGAGAGAGAGAATTAATACACACAACCCTCCCATATTTAAATATGCATTTAACCAAGAATCAAGGTGGAGAACATGGTAAATATTAATGCACATAGCCATACTTTCATATACATGGAAAAAGGGTGTTGTAAAGCAAGTTCTACAGTAAGTAATAGAAAGGCAACTTCTCAGCAACAAACAAGACACAGAAGCCTGACAGCATGTGCATGCCCACAGTATGCCCACAGTATTACAAGGTTTAGCTCTCCCCCTGCCATCGTCCCCTAACCTGACAGTTAGGGAATTCAGACCAAGGTAACTCAAACCAGAAATCCCCATTTCATTGTGTGTTAGCGCTGCAGTTAGGAGCTATAACACTGCCAGGTATCTACTCAATAGCATTATCATTGGTATTACTCAATAGAGTTCCTAAAGCCCAGGCTAACACTAGCAATGCCTGTTGTTAGTATAACTTCTTCAATGTGACCTCAAAGAAACAATGAATTCAGGCCAGCTTTAAAGAGTCTTTTCCATAGCACAGCAAGAGGAACAATAAAAACAGGAGTGGCTAAATATTTGAGGTGAAAGACAGTCATGCCTTCTCACAAGCAGCCTCTGGCATCTAGAAACTTGAGATGATGCACTATGTTCAAATGCAAAAGATATCAAATAAATTAAACAAAACTAAACCCCCTCAGTTTAAGAATATTAAATTTAGAAAACAAAGCTTGTGGCTTTTAGATCAAGCTACACAAGACAAGAGTTAGGGTGAATTTCTCCCCTTTCTACGGCTTGTAACATCATATGGCAGGATTCTGCAAGCCAAAGCTAATATATTTCAGCAACACAGCACTTACAACTTTTATATCTAAGTGTGGCTTGTTCTTTTAAAGTAGCCAAGAACTAAACTCACACCCTGTTTAAACAGGCAGAAAAAGTGCTCTGTGCCAAGGAGGAAGTTATAAACTTAAAGTAGGTTTTGTACACCGGAAACAAGTTGGGAAGCAGGGGGACAGGTCCACTGCAATCAATTCTCTAACGAGCAAGAGAAAAAGCACAGTGTTTAACGTGCAGTATGTCGAAGCTGGAGGCAGGAGGCTGTGGTTCCACTGCTCGCTCAGCTGAGGGACTCCCTGATGGGGGCTAGACAAGTCAATTCTTTCCATTTCTGCTTCTTCTCTGAAGATTATAAACCCTCGGGACAGCATTCACCACTTACTCTGAACACAGCCCCAAAGCAAAATAGCCCCATTTGAGGAAAAGATGAATCACTTGGTGGTACCTATATTTCACTGACTGCCAAAAGGCCTTCATAACTAAATTATATTTACAAACCTAAATTATAGCTGGAAAAAAAAGTTCATCAAGATTCATACTACCCAAACGGACTTCAGATAAAAGACACAGTGATGATGCGGTGTGCAGGATGAGCAGCACGAAGTCAATCCAGAGGCCAGTCACTAGTGGTGTGCCCCAGGGGCCAATACCGGGTCCAATACTCTTCTGTCACCTTCATTAATGACCTGGATGATGGAACAGAGCGCACCCTCAGCAAGTTTGCAATGACACAAAACTGGGAGGAGTGGTTGATACACCAAAGGTTTGTGCTGACATCCAGAGGGACTTCAACAGGCTGGAGGAATGGGCTGACAGGAATCTCAGACTTCAGCAAAGGGAAATGCAAAGTCCTGCCGCTGCGGAGCAACAACCCCAGGCACCACTGGGGCTGACTGGCTGGAAAGAAACCCTCCAGAAATGAACCTGGGGGTCCTGGTAGACACCAAGTTGACCATGAGCCAGCAACGCACCCTTGCAGCAAAGGCAGCCAACAGCCTCCTGGCCTGCATTAGGCAGAACATTACCAGAAGGTCGAGGGGCACTGGTGGGATGCATCTCAGGTGCGGTGTCCAGTGCTGGGCTCCCAGTAAGAGAGAGACATGGAATTCCCAGAGAGAGTTCAGGGGCAGGCCATTAAGATGACCAGGGACTGGAGGCATCTGTCATACAAGGACACGCTGAGAGAGCTGAGGCTGTTCAGCCTGTAGAAGAGAAGGCTCAGAGGGATCTTATCTGTGTGTACAAATACTTAAGCAGGGAGAGGCAGGGATATCAAGAAGGAAGAACTAGATGCTTCTCAGTGGTGCTCAATGACAGGAGTAGAGGTAATGGGCACAGGAAATACAACTGAAACATAAGACAAAATACTTTTTAAAAAAAAAAAAAACAAAACTGTCTGGATGGACAAGCTCCAGATTAGGCTGTCCAGAGAAGCTGTGGAGCCTCCATCCTTGCAGATAATCAAAACCCAAACGTACAAAGTCCTACAACCTGTTCTAGTTGACCCTGCTTTGAGCAGGGAGATTGGACCAGACACCTCTAGACATCTCTTCCAACCTNAAGGGGCCAAGATCCCAAAAGTTCTGCTACACACCAAAGAAAACTTATGGCTATTTAAGTGATCCAAGTTTGGTTTGAGTAAAATACAGGCTTTTAGAAACAAACAGCCATAGTGTGACATTTCATCAAAGGAGACTTTTTATGTTTCAAAAGCAGTTATTTTCATTCTGTATTCATCTTTGTTAGTTATTGAAAACGTTAAAAGCAATTATGCAGAGCACTATATAATTCTCAGAGGATTCAGCCTAAATAGTTTTTCAAATGCAAACAAAACACTAGTCACAATAGGTACAAAATCTTTGGTTAACAGCCACGGACTATATTTATTTTAGCCACTCTCACTGAATGTCAAAAATGCAACAGAAATGGTTTCAAAAAATTAACATGGGTAAGCCAGTCCGAAAATATTTTGTTTCACAAACTGTGCTTAGATTTGCGACTGCAGTTCAATATGGTAAGCAAACATGAAAATACAGAACTGTCAAAGGACAGAAAGGAAACAAAGCCAAGGACTGAATAATGCTGAACTACAATGTCAAGAGGACTTGAAAAGTGAGGCCTCGAGAATTCATTTTGTTCAACAGATGGGGAAACATGGCAGAAAGAAAGACAAATTAAAAAGCATCTTAGTACACTGACCATGATCTCCTCTGTTTAAAACCGCATTTAAATCAAGAAAATTGAGAAATACTGTTGCAGCCATCAGCAGCAATGTCAGTAAATTTTCTTGAATAACAATATAACCAGAATAAAATCTAGATGAACTGTTGAAGATCCTGTCTCTGCAAGATATTACACTATTTTCTGAAGTATTTCACTGAAAAACAAAAATTTACATGTACCACAGATATACACTTATATCAGAAAACAGTTCAGAATAATAAAAGTTCAACGAGCTGAACAGTGGCAACTGTGAGGTATCTGAAAAGGTGATAATTCAGTAAGAATAACCTCAATTTCTGTTTACTTAAAATAATTATTTTAAACTTCCCAATTTATTTTATTTTTGTGTACCACAATCATAGTATCAGGATCCAGCAGAAAATACTGCAGACTTTGTCAAAAGTTCTCTGCCTCAGAAGGAAGATGTTTATATCATTCTCAGAGTCTCCAAACAACTACTTAAAAACTGCAATTTGTGTTTCCAACACCTCCTCCATATTTTATCATAAGAATATACTCAAGGGGACTGAAAAAAAATTTTAAAATCCTTCTATCTGTAGGAAGACTGTGAGCCACAGCGCTGCTTATTAGAGAGCATTAATGTATCCACATAGACACAGCTTGTGGTATGCGTGCACAGAGCCCTTAGCCATAAAATACCAGCAAGATTACGCTGGTTGGTAGCATAATAAAAAAATAATTTTTTTCTGCAGAGTAAATCATTTCAGTTTATGTTCAGCTTAAGACTCTAAGGTACTTTTTCAACAAATAATCTTTCTTGAGTTTTTACACTTAAGAGTTGAGGGGTCTTGGAAACCATGTCCCACTCCTTCGACAGGTGGAAGAAAAGGCTCCACGTGAAAAATGGCCTCGCAGGAGTCCTGTGAGTTAGAAACACTTGACAGACTGACAATTGCACAACCAAAATCTCAGCATGGGAGAGCTGAATCCACAACAATTTCACAAATCCAGACTTCCACTAGGGACTCAGCATAACCCAGTCCATGGTAAACTATACCATTTCTGCAATGGACAACCCTTCAGTGAGATTTTTAGGCAACTGCCTAAATTAGCTATATGATCACTCCAACACAACTGAAACTTTATCCATTCCACTGTCTTCTTTTAAAGAAGTAGAGCCCAGGCTGTACTCTCTACTCCTCTACCCCCACAAGGCCACGTGGCAATGAAAGTCTATCCTCAAGGCCTCCTTTCTTAGGCATTACTTTGGAAGCATGAGGAGGAATAGAAATACTACCCCGGACTTAACGATATGCCAATTAGCTTTTAAAATAGACTTACAAATTCTGTTTTGGAGAGCAATTGCTGATCATATCACACGGGCTCTGGTAGCCAGCTGTTATTTCAAAAGATAGCTATAAATATATTAAATACTCTCCCGATATTACTTTTCTATGTAAGCAATGTAGCTTACAAGGAGCCTACGTAATTAAGTCCCAAAGGAGAGAGACGCTTGCACAGCCACAAAGTAGAGATCCACAAACTGGAAAGTACAGAGAATAGCCTTTGTTAAGACCTGCTCCATGTAACACAAGAGTTCGCAAACTCTTGATCCAAAGTGTTTTTAAAATGACTATCTGTTTTATTTCTCCTTTCAAGGACAAGAGCAATAGAGAACTTGTTTTCCAATGTTGCATTTCAAGTACAAGAATTGTACTCGATCTTTGCTTGATTTTGCAAAGTGACAATTTTTCTCCAGAACTCAAGTGTAATATTCGGATCTACAGAACAGAGTCAGATTTAAGTGTTTACTTGGTTCCTACTTACCTTCTAGTTGAAGCTGACTAACAATTCACTCTTGGTTTATGGTAAATTTGCGAACAGGGTATTTCTTTTTTATAGAACCGATATGGTGATGAAAGAAAAGACAGAAGGCAGAGATGGTGCCTGATGAGCAACACCATTAAAGTACTAGATGAACAAAATCACTAAACGGACTTTATAGACATTTCACTTGTTGTCCCCTACAATTTTCACCTGTAAAACTTTGAAAAATGTGGTTTTGTTATACTGCTGAACTGTGAGTCACAAGTACTACAATTTTTGTTAACGGATACCAAACACATACCAGCTTTAGGATGATCTGGTAACTCAAGCATGGCAAGGACAGGGCATGGTTTTAAGCACGTGAGCAGGTGCAGGAACAGAGAAGCTGAATTTCTGACCTCCTATCCTGCACAGAGGCGATGGCCGCAGTGCAAAGACAAAGACAGTGAGCCATTGAAGTGTCCCAAAGATCAATTTCCTTCCACAACTATCAACTGAATCACACTCTCTGAGGCATCTCTTCTTGAGATTCACAACTGTTACTGAAACTGCTGAGGGCTTCTTCAACCAAAAGATTATTTTAAGCTGTAAACAAAGATATTAGATCACATGAGCTATTAATAAAGAAATATAAAAGTAGACAATTAGCTTACATAAACAAACAAAACCTGCTCGGTTTAGGGTTACATTATCTTTACAAGCGAGCTTAGTGTAAATGAAATTGGATCAATACATGAAATTATAAAGCATCTTGTTGAAATATAGTTTAAAAGAAGAATATATTTAATATGAGACATTACAATGCTTCTTCAGGTTATAAAAGGGTTCCTTTATCTCCAAATACCCATAACATGTTTAAAATATATTCTGAATTTTGATTTCTCACAGTGTTTGATATAAAAAACAAACCAGAAGGTTGCCCTAAAGATAAATGAAACATCTGGTGAAACATGTAATAAGCTTCAGGCTCACATCTGCTACTGAGGTTAGTATTCCCGCACCATAGCTACAAGCTCTATGCAAAGCTCTATAAGAATAACTGAGAACAGGGAGGATTACAGGGAACACATTCCTCAACCTAAATTGATATTTCCTCTTCCATCTGAATCAACATTGTGCTTCCATATGTATGCATTAATGTCCAGCACTAACCCTCAGTGGAAAATAATTTCTAAAAGTAAAGTTATCTCATTTAAAACCTATCCTATTATTTTATATCATAGGGGGCTTTAGGCAGTTTTATGCGTATGCAACGATTAATCTAGGCATATTTATATGCACACATATATACGTATGTAAATCTAAAGCTAGATATGCATATACACACACACATATTTATATTAGTTTTTACTAGTCTTAGACCACAAGCAAACTTACAAAAATTAATTCATTCATCCATCATTACATTTGACAAAACTTATTTGTAAAAAACAAGAGTAGACAGGAAAAGGCATAGTTACTGTAATTTATATAAAAGTGAAGCCCCAAGTATACTAAAGCAGTAACTGATAAAAATGAATGTAAGATATTTCCTAAGGAATAAACTATATGTAACTCGCATTCCTGTTTCTATAAGAAGGTTGCCCAATATTTACTTTTTTTACCCATTCAGTCCTAAACTTTCAATTTATTCCATAAACAACGACAGCAAAATGTTTACATTTACCCCAACATAAATTGCTTTGTATTTGTGACATTTTAAAAGGACCCTTTTGTGCCACAGAGAGTTTAGAAAAAGGCAAATATCTGCACAGGAGGGAAAAAACCCGCTTACATTTTGCAACAGCTGTGAAAGATCAGTCCTCCAGAGTAACTGAAATCAACAGCAAACCCAGAAGTGTTTAGGAAATAAGATGTTTCCATCACCTCATACTATCATTCACTTCCATTAGTACTGATGAAAGAGAGGCTGGATTTTACACAGTGTTATAAATGGCAAGAACATTACTGACAGTGGAAACAGAGCCTGGTCACTAACAGTTCTAACATCAAACCTGGGACAAAAATCAGAAGAATAAATACCCTAGTGGGCATTGGTTAGTCAAACTTAGAAGATGAAGAAGTGATATCCAGACCCAAACTTATTTTTCCTGGATAAAAACTTCATAGTAGAACTGAAAGTGATTAAAATGTTTAATGCCATCACAGGAACACTGAAACTTTTCCACCGAATAGACCACACGTTAACACAAACTGTGTTGCTGAGAGCTCTCTCAGTACGGGACCCTTTTCTCTTTTCTCTCCCTTAGCTTTGCATAATAGCCTTT
>VZTV01093841.1:0-31880 GCA_013400875.1 Anhinga rufa
AAAAAAAAAAAAAGACAACAGCTAAAAATTAGTTGTAAATTATTTACTGAAACGCTCAGTGACTGCAGATGTGCTCTTGCCAATGAAAAAGCAAGCAAGCAATAAGGCTGAGTGATTTCATAGAATCATTTATGTGGGAAAGGACCCTTAAGATCATCAAATCCAACCATTAACGTAACACTGCCAAGTCCACCGCTGAACCATGTCCCTAAGCACCACATCCAAACACCTTTTAAATGCCCTCACGGATGGTGACTCCACCACCTGTCTAGGCAGCCTGTCCCAGTGTCTGACCACTCTTTTAGTACCAAAATTTTTCCTAATACCCAATCTNCCAAGCTAATCCTCCCCGATGCAGCTTGAGGCCATTTCCTCTCGTCCTGTCACTAGTAATTTGGGAAAAGGACTGACACCCACCTCACTACACCCTCCTGTTAGGTAGCTGTAGAGAGTGATAAGGTCTCCCCTCAGCCTCCTCTTCTCCAGGCTGAGCCCCCCCAGCTCCCTCAGCCGCCCCCCAGCACACTGGTGCTCCAGACCCTGCCCCAGCCCCGCTGCCCTTCTCTGGACACGCTCCAGCCCCTCCATGTCCTTCTTGTCCCAAGGGGCCCAAACCTGACCCCAGCATTCGCGGGGCGGCCTCACCAGTGCCGAGCACAGGGGCACCACCCCTGCCCTGCTCCTGCTGGCCACGCTATTCCTGATATGAGCCAGGATGCTGCTGGCCCCCTTGGCCACCTGGACACACTTTTACTTCAATGCGGAGCAGACACCTATTGAGAAGTTAGCAGGGAGTCAGGACACAAGACAACAATATACATTTTTTTAAAGGAAATCGGCTGCCACACCAAAGGTCATGTTTCAAAGTCTTCCATCCATTCTGGAAAGCTTCTGAAACAGAAGTGAAGTCTGTATATTTTACTGTAAAGGTTATTAAAAATTGCCATTGAGGAAGAGTTCAAACTGAAGTTTTTTCAAGTCAAATTCCCACATTGCTAACTTGGTCAGACTGTATTTTCAGCAGCAAGTCAGGTTTTCATGAGTTTGATCACTGAAAATGCTGTGCTAGGAAGTCACTAGACAGTTCTCTTTCTTCTCACAGCGATGCTCTAGTGCCCTGGCCCAGGGCCTTCAAAGCAGGTGAGATGTTTCAGATCTGGTCAAGCTGCTGGTGTCTGGACACTTCCCTGACTCGCCTATGGAATCACAATTTCATGTGCTTAAAGCCTCTGGAGTTTGAACAGGGGCTAAACAACATGAATTTGCATTAGGCTCTCCAAGTATAGTTTTGCACATAAAATCTCTCACCAGAAATATTTTCAGAAACTCAGGAGCTGCTGCCCCTGAGCCTAATGTTTACCAGACTTTAAGAGCTCCGACAACCAGGAAACACAAGACCTCAAGTCTTGCAAGCAAAACCAAACATACATATGTATATATACACACAAATAGATTTCTCTGCACTTTAAACACATGAATTCTGCAATCTGTAATGAATGTAAACAGAAAAGGGGGAGGAAGGTCCTAACCCACTACCCGACATACAAAATTACAACAAAGCATCATTAACACAGAGTCACTGGTTGTTAGGCCCCACTCTTGTTAGAACACTCTTGACAAATCTTCCCAAAACATTTCAAACAAAAAAGCACACTGCTATCATAACACATGTTGATCACCCAATGGAATGTGTATTTAGTTAAATTCAGGGTGTCAGCTAGCCCTTTCATCTTCTGTGAGACTGCAGTTCTGTGAGAATTGAAAGTTCCTGGGCTAAGTATCAGAGGACAGACCAACTCAGGTGGCACTGTGGTGGGCAGCTGACAAAGACCACCTGACTAGAATAGGAAGTAGCCGAAAATTTATTTAGATAGCTGGAAAAAGCCTCTCGATAGCAAACCCTGGCAGACTTCATCTCAGCCACTCTGGCATCTGCTGGAAGGGCAGTAGGTTTGTGCACAAGCAATCCAGATTTATGGAGACTATCAAGGCCAATTTCTTGACGCAGGTGGTCAATGAGCCAACTAATGGAGATGCTCTGCTGGATCTGTTACTTGAAAAGAACCAAACAAAACCAATCAAAGTTGGAAAGGTAAAGGCAGCCTTTCCTCCAGAGACTGTGAAGTGTAAGGTCCTTGATTGCCCGTGTAGTAAAGCAGCCAAACTTTATCCAGAACTGTACCAATAAAAGCAGAGAAGAGAAGGGATCCTTCTCCTGTTTGGCTCTTTAAAGACACCTGCAGTTTTGGCTCCCCAGTATAATGACAACATTGACATACCTGAGAGCATCCATCTGGGTACAGGAGGCCACCAAGATGACCAGGGGACTGAAGCATAGGCTGCACAAAGAGACTAAGACCTGGGTTTATTCAACCTGGAGAAGGTGAAGGGGGATTTATTGCTTTCTGTGACTACCTAATACAAGCATGTACTGAAGATGGAGCCAGGCCCTTCTCAGAGGTGCAGAGGGATAAAATGAGAAGCGGTGAGCATAGGCTGCAACACAGGAAATTCCAGTTAAACGTACAGAAAAGGATTTTCATCTAGAGGGTGGTCAAATATTGGGAAACAAGCCTAAGGAGGTTATGAGATCTCTGTCGCCAGAGACAGCCAAAATTCACCTGGGCAAGCTGATCTCCAAGCTGGAGATCTGATCTAACTGGCCCTGGTATGAGGGCAGGGATGAACCAAACTTCCTGGTGGCCCTTCCTAACTAAATTATTCTGTGAATGCATGATCAAAGTCCAGCAGCAGAATTACAATCCTGTACTTCAGGATGGCAGATGTTCAGCTGAGAAATGAGAAATGGGTTTTAAGAAACCAAAGCCCAGCTAAAGGAAACTAATGAAGAATAAGAAGAATAAGACAACACTCAGTCCTCATTTTTCTATTGCATTTGTTCTACTACAATGACGTTTTCTATTATTATTCTCTGCCACATGCAGCCACATGTGTGACACAAGGTGACCATCACCTACATTTAGATGTGTGCTGCAACTGTCTGTGGAGCTCAGTGTATATATGTAAGTTAAAGGATAATCCCCTTTGGGATTTGTGGGACCCAAATTCAGTTAAAATCAGTGCTTTTTAGCGGTCAGTGCAAAACAAAGCAATGCGAAGAGTGGCATACTGAGCCACACTTTGTTTACTCATCCCCTTTTCTTCCTCCTCCAACAGTTCACACTCTACACCATCTGTTTTAATTGCTCACTGACATCACATCTGGTGCTTGGACATGAATCTCAGAGCACTTCAAGTATGTTTTAACACCATACCAAACCTTTCATCTTCTCGCATCCAGAAACAGAGGTGGCCTCCTGCATCATGTTGACTGAAGAGGACAGTAGCAAGAGGGGACTTCCATGGCATACACAGACATAAATCTGTGTGGGCAGAGGGGAATAGTGTTTGTCCGGTAAGATTCAGCCCTTCAAATGCTCAAATAACCTGAGGAGCAGCTTTTCCCAGCTCAAGCATTTGATGCAGGCTAGCCACAGCACTGGCTTCTGTCTTGAGGAAACCCCATGTGGACGCATTAAATATTTTCAGTAGCTTAAGGATCTCACAAAAGTAAATAAATCCATGACAAAACCCAAAGCATCTCACTATACAGAACAAGTCAGGCCACATCAGATCTTTAATAAAAGCACTTTGAGTCAGTGACAAACAAGATACAGCAGACATGACAACTCAGAAAAATCAAGTTGGGGTAGAAGTGTGCTGCTGGTGTTTTCAGAGGATCAAACAAGGTCCCTAAACCTAACCATCCCCTCAGTGGCTCCTCAGCTATTCATGACACACTGGAAGGCTGCTAAAAAAAGTCACTCTTGCCTCACCCCTCCTCAAGTGGTATGGAAGAAGCATAGAAGGGTCTTTGTTCTGACCAAAACTGATGGAGTAAATTAACCCAGAAAAAACTCCAGCTCTAATCTCCGAGTAGGAGATTAACTTGATTTTATAGGAAGGAGACCAAGCAACCTATACTCCTCCCTACTTCCTCCAGTTTCACAACATGCAATCCAGATAGGGCACCTTTGTGGAGAGAAGCCTGACACTGCCAGCCTCCTAACGGGATTCATCTAATTTGAGCAGGGCATGGGAGAACGCCTCTCCCTGTAGAAACCGCTCCCCGTCTTATTGGTTAGTCTGTTCAAAGAGGCTGGCCACTCACATGTTTGACAAGACTATGCATTTTTATTTAGCAATCTTCTATCCTGCTCCCCTTATTGGGATATTAGGGGTCAATAAAAGGTGCACAGGATCCTTTTCACCATGGTATTAGCTAAGTAACCAATTCTAATTGCAAGAGTCAGAGTGGTCCTCTTCCACTAACAAATAAGGCCCTGAAGCTCCCTTGGTAAGGAGAGGGGTTTTGCAGCACTGAGAGGAGTACGGCAAAGGGCTTGTTCTCAGAAGCCCAGCACACACAAGAGCTTTGGAAGGTTGTATCCCTGCACTTTGGTCTTTGGGTAATGCCACCTGCTCAGTATCTGTAGTGGTCTGGCTTGAATGGCCCATCTCTTGATAAGCCTAGGTATTTGGCTTGCTTGTCACTCAGCTTCGTCAGCTTCACACACAGTTTATCCAGATGAGCAGCAGCCACAGCTTCATCAAGCTGGAAAGGAAAACATTGAGACAATATTAGCAGAACAGAGTCCTATTCGTTCAGGAAGTCACGGTCAATAGTGAGAAACGAATATGTGAAACCAACAGCAGCCCCAAGGAGGACTTAAAAGACTGACACAGATGAACAGTCAGACAGCTGTTTCCCTGCCAACATATCTCACCTGCTTGAGCCCAGAGGCATCTGCTTTGAGCACAGAACTGTGTTCCGATGGAAAAGCCCCATGCTTTTGAGGGAGTCAAGTTAAGCTTAAGCAAGACAGACAACTTTATATAGGCAAGCCCATTTTGATCTCATTTACACATTCACATCCATCCAGCAAGTAAAGAACAGAGATCAGACTGTTCAGAGATAAGAATATCCAGTTTGGTAGAATGGTAAAGCCCCAGTCATGCTTCCACTACAAAGACACCTGGACATACTAGACTATCATCTTACAATTTTAGATAAGTTTAATACCGGGAAAAAATGCATCTTCTTTCTAGATATCCTATATTAAGGGCACATGTATTAAGAAATTCATTCCAGAATCGCTAATTCAGCAAGAATAGTAGTATCTATTGGCATTGTCTTCATGAAGAATAAAGCCAAGGTAGGCTGTAGGACATAGGCTCAGAAATGTTGATATACTTTATCCCAGAGGTGTCAGGCAGACCTGCAAACTCAGGGGATTGAAAAATGTGTAAAGTTACAAGACAGTTAAGTGCTACAGAAGAGAGGTACAGGAGTCAGAAGACAAACAGTAAAATGGCAAACTAGCTGCCATGTTGGAGGGGAATGTACAGCCATAAAGGATATTCAAAGACAGAAAAGGCAGCACTAAGAAGGGAGCGGGTGCTGCTGAGTTGCAATAGAAGGGTAAGTTTGACCACCATTTGTAATTCCTGCAAAATACAAGTAATCATTGCTAAGGAAACACATATAAGGTAAATCTAAATTCCATCAGCACAGGAAAGACTAGTGATATTTCCTCCCTACTAAATAGATCTGAAAGGTTGCAATATATTTGAAGGGCAATAAATCAACCAAAAAATCAAGGGCCAGATCTTCAGCTTGTATGAACCAGCATGTCCTAAATGATTCAATAACTAGATTTTGCACTCAAAAGGAGTGTGGTAACAAGCAACTACTCTGAAGTAATCCCATTGTAATGAACCAGGTAAAAAGCTACATCTGTACAGAGTATAATTCACTGCAGCTCAACCTGCTCATACTAGAACTGCCAACAGCTCTTGAGAACCAACACAGCCAAAAATGTGCAAGGCAAAATTTAGAACATAAGATGAAGTGGTTGAAGAATGTGGAAGTGAACCACGAAAGCTACTGAACACTATATAAGAGAGAAAAAAATAATGAAAAAAAATCTAACTGGAAGGACTGTTTAGAAGGGAAACAAGTATTAGTAGTCCTGCCAGAAAAAAAAAAGAGGGTTAAAAATTGAATGCATATCTGGTTGACTAGACTGACATGTGAAGATCTGATAGGTGCATTCTCAGCAAGTCTAAGACAGATTACACCCACTTGAAAAGGAGCTGAGTCACTGACATTTCCCAGATCAGGTTGTCAAACTGCAGAAGAGGAGTTGTTTCACAGCTGCTTCAGCTTGGGACTTCAAAATTTAGATAAAAAGGTACAAAAATTTAGATGAAAGTAAGCTGACATTCTTACCTTAAGATCAGATAGCTAAGCATAAGGATGGACAGATTTGGTGCCAAGAACATGACAACAGTTTGCCTAGATTTCCAGGAACACACACTGCAGAAATGTGTGCATGTTTGTAATAGCTGATCATCAAAGCGATATTCTTGCAGTCAAAATGCAGTGTAAGGTACTTGGTAATTCTTATATTTTACACGTGGACATCAAAGCTACTACACAGAACAAGGAAAGATACTAGCTAGAAAATTATCAAAGTTCTTCTACCCATCTTTTGTTATTTCTGACAACGCAACTGCTTTATTCTTTGAAATTCTCTATGGAGCACAGAGGGTAAAAAGAGCATTTTGCCACAGTATATGAACCTGAAAAGATCACTGCCATATGCTCCACTAACATGCAACTCTAAGTAATTGATCTGGGCATTACTTCTCATTTCCAATTCAAGTATGCTCACTAAAAATTGTTATTCAGGAAGTGGATGATGCCATATTTTATTAGCAACGTTGGTCTATCATTTTTGAGATAATTGTCAAAACTTTTCCTTTGAAGATGATTGTCAGCTTGCTGATCAACTCCTACACTGTATTTCTGGTATGCTTTTCTTGATCATTAATAGATGGTTTTGGAAGCTTAAGCTAATTCAGCAAACACTTCATAAGTAAGCCTAAACATATACATTCTACTTCCCAAATTAAAAGCATTTTCACGTCTAGTCTCACACCTGGCTGCATTCCAAAGGCAGTGGGATTTAACTCCAGCATCTTTTGCAATGACCACCTCAAATTCTCAGGCTTGTTTTGGAAAATTGAAACCAGGTTAGTTTTATAAAAGGAATTTGCAAGTTTTGACATGATCCAGATTTTTCCAAGAACAAAGAATAGAGAAATAAGTTTAAAAGGAAACCTGAGGGAATACGTCAGTATTTTGAAGCTATTAGGACCAGATTGTGGTAAGCACTGCTCAGGTGCAAATGGGACCCAGACTATCAACCAGAGTAAAAGCAATTTCTGGTTTCACTCCAGCTTCAACTCTGCCCCACTAGACTTTGCCACCAGATAGGCATGTGAAAGCTTGCTGTGAATGCTGACAGAAGGAACAAGCTGGTTGGGAGAAGCTCCCTGACTACTCTGAGGCAGCACAGGGCTTCCCAGCACCTTAGGTAAGAGCTCCAGGTCAAGCCAAAAAGCGACTGGATGCTCCTATTGCACACGACAGACAAGTCCCAGCTCTGCACAACAGGTTAGGCACAAAAACCAGCCCACTTCAGACTCAGCATGACCAAAGCCAACATTCACTGAGACACAGAAGCTCCCTGCTTCCTTACAAGCTTGCATCTTTTTGCTATTCTAACTCACCTTCTTTGGCAGGAAATGGACTCCAACAGAGTATTTGTCACTATTGGTCCACAGCTCAATCTGTGCCAGCACCTGGTTGGTGAAGGAGTTGCTCATAACAAAGCTAGGGTGACCCATGGCACAGCCCAAGTTGACCAGTCGGCCCTCCGCTAGCAGTATAATATGACGGCCATTCCTCAGTGTATAGCGATCCACCTGGGTGGGAAAAGGCAAGAGCAGTGCGATGTCAGAGGAAAGAGAGCATTTTAAATCATGCAAACTTGGTGGGCTTTCTTCCAATCAACAATTCAGCAGTGGGCTTGCAACACAGACTTTGATTACAATTGAGACATCCCTCCCTCAATCCCCAGCCAGTGTTTGCGAAGCCTGTAGTTATTATGGACTTCATGCAACATGAACCTTAGTATTTGCTTCATATTTAACCAGTTATCCAGTTCTTCTGGTTTTTTCACATGCATGTTGTCTCAGATGGCTGTGGTGGGGAGCATGCTGCTAGCAGTAAAATGCAGTTCATATGTGCTTAATTGTAACAACTGGTGGGGAGAGACAGGAGAGAAGAGGGAACACCTCTGCATGCAACAGCCAGAGCTTCTGCATCTAACACAGGGGTAAGAGCCAGAGTCCTCAGCCTGCTGAAACTGCTCCCCTGTAACTCTTCCTACTTCTGTAAGGCCAATGCTTTACAGTATAACAAACAGCCCTCCTAGCTTCTGGTGCACCCTTCTCCTTTGCTCTCAGGGGGCCAAAGACATGGTCCTCCACTCAGACTGATTTCCAAGCTATGCTGGGGACAACAGAACTCTGCACATAGAATCAGGTCTCAGATGGGCTAAGGAGACGAGTCTTCAGCTATATGAGAGAATCCCACACAATTCAGAAGTCACTTAATATGTGCCTCAACTGTCCAGGCCAGATTGGGCTTCTGCAATGTTGAAGTGAACTCTGCTTCTCCTTTCCACCAGTCACTAGGGCTCACCTCTCCTCTGCCTTCACCCCTGTAGGAGGTTGAACTGAAACACCAATATGGCTAGTAAGTTACAAGAATATTCATCAGTATTCACTGGTAGTTATTGCTCATGTCACACCAAGCACATGGGTGTAAAGCAAACCTTTGGAAAGACATAAAAATAATCAACAACCAACTTTGACAGAGGTTAATGCTTTAGACAAGTCTATTTATCTTAGAATCATAGAGTAGAATCCTTAAGGTTGGAAAAGACCTCTAGGATCATCAAGTCCAACCATCAACCCAACACTACTATGTCTTCTAAACCATGCCCTGAAGTGCCACATCTATGTTGCTTTTTTGAACACCCCCAGGGATGATGACTCCACCACCACTCTGGGCAGCCTGTCCCAGTGCCTGACCACTCTTGCAGTACAGAAATTTTTCCTAATACCCAATCTAAACCTCCCCTGATGCAGCTTGACGCCATTTCCTCTCGTCCTGTCACCAGTGACTGGGGAGAAGAGACCGACCCCCCTCACCACAGCCTCCTCTCAGGCAGCTGCAGAGAGCGATGAGGGCTCCCCTCAGCCTCTTCTTCTCCAGGCTGAGCCCCCCCAGCCACCCCCCAGCACACTTGTGCTCCAGACCCTGCCCCAGCCCCGCTGCCCTTCTCTGGACATGCTCCAGCCCCTCCATGTCCTTCCTGTCCCGAGGGGCCCAGACCTGACCCCGGGATTCACGGGGCGGCCTCACCAGTGCCGAGCACAGGGGCACCATCCCTGCCCGGCTCCTGCTGGCCACACCACCCCTGACACAAGCCAGGGTGCTGCTGGCCCCCTTGGGCACACTGCTAGCTCATATTCAGCCCACCATCAATCAACAACCCCAGGTCCTTCTCTGCCAGGCAGCTTTCCAGCCCCTCTTCCCCCAGCCTGTAGCACTGCCTGGGGTTGTCATGACCCAAGTGCAGGACCCAGCACATGGCCTTGTTAAATTTCATACAATTGATCTTGGCCCATCAATGCAGCCTGTCCAGATCCCTCTGCCAAGCCTTCCTACCCTCAAGCAAATCGACAGTCCCACCCAACTTGGTATCATCTGCAAACTTACTGAGAGTGCACTCCATCCCTGTGTCCAGATCACTGATAAAGGTATTAAACAAGACTAGACCCTTATGCCATCATAGCACAGCAACTGTGGGAGACCTAAAGAAGTCCCTCCCCCCAACTGTATTTATACTTTTAATCTCAGAAATTATTTAATATGAAGGAAAACACACATCACTCATTTTTATTCTTAAAGCTTTGACCTGTAAATTAAAAGCCATGTGGAACAATGCTTTAATTGTAACAATACAAACTTCTGAAAAAACATCTGTGCAGGTCCTTAGCAGAGATGTAATAAGTAAATCAATAGAAGCTCTTTTATTAAACTAGGTATTTTGCCTTCAGAGCAGGTCTGTGCAGTCTTCCCCAGCTATGCTTCAGTCACAGCATTAGTTTCCACTTCTTGGGTTCATGTAACAGATTGTTTTCAGCATAACATATGCAGACAGTAACCACCTCAAACAGAAGCCCTAAATATTCTTAATCTCCCCCATCCAAGAGAGCATTACAGCAAGGTAAGGTTAGTAAGAATACTCTCCACTGAGCAGTTGCAGTATCTCATGGATGGTGATTACCCATTGTGGGCCACCAGTGACAGTGCTCAGTCCACCCAGAAAATACCATATGGGCTCTCATAAGATTATGGGAGGAATTAACAAACAAAGAAGGAAGCAGACAAAGCAGAGCACTAAAAACCCTGAGAACAGCTACAGTATTAGTTACATTAAAACTAGTACAAGATAGGAGTTAAGTAGCATTTCAGTTTTGAAGTCTGAACTGGGTGGTTTAGGTGTCAATATTCTATCCATATAATATCCTCACAACTTGCACCTGGACAGCTGCTGACTTGTGCTTGGAATCACATACCATCGGCAATCTGCAGACATGACTCATTCCATGCACAGTGTAATGCAGAAAATGCAAGTGTCTTTGCACAAAAATAAATACAAAATAGTACTGGTACCAGCAGAGAAATAAGTCAGCACTGTGGAAACATCTCATCTATGGGCAGATACACAGGCTGATTCATAAGCTCAAGAAATAGCTAGTGAAGTAGAATTCAAGTTTCCCAAGCATTAAGTTCATCTCCACGCTCAAACAAATGTCTCCTCCCTTTCCCCATCAGCATTTAGCTTGCTCTGGACTTTCTGGCTGCTTTGGATTTCCCTCCACACTATGAATTATGAATAATTTTTTTCAGAGCCAAAGCTCATTGATCCAACCCTGACCTTTCCTTCCCCTCTAGAGTTGAGCTCTACCAGAAGCTCTACCAGAAGGCAGCTGAGCAGGGCTGCAGTGCAAATCCATACTCAAAACAACCTGCCAGCTTCTCAGTAGTAAGCCTGTTTCCTCCTTAACCACACATTAAAAGCAAGAGATAAGTCAAATGGCACAATAAGATGTTTTCCTTTCCCCAGTATTAAACATTTCTTATACCAGCTCACCACTTGTAAATGAAGACCATATGGTACTAAAACTACCATGTTGGACACTTTCACAATTACTCTGTACCTCTAGCTGAAGTCTAGCAACCCTCAGCTCTGGTATTAATCCTCTGATCAAGAGACAGATGTCTTCACAGGAGGTTAGAGAATTTTGCTCTTGTACTATATTGCCTTCCCTGATACAGGATATAGAAAAAAGCTGCCAGGTCTTGGTAAAAATTTGAATATTTAGAGAGTTAGTACTTGGTATTATAAAACATTGGATACCTCACCCAGAACACTGATGTGAAAAACAACCCATGTTATTCTAAAGATAAGTGCAAGACCTCACACCTTTAACACAGGACTGACCTCCCCTTGAGGCCCCTGTAAGACTGGGGACAAGATGACCACAGAAGTGTCCCTTTGATGAATCTGAGCAACAAAACTGAGAAACCAGCAATGGCCTAAGTGGCAAACTGATAATTTCCTTCCCAGATTTCAGTGTAAGAGCAATTCTATCAATTACTGCAACAACTCATCACTGCTGCCCTGAGAAAGGTCCCAACACATGCAGATGAATTCCCATGCAGGTGGTGAGGAACAGAAGCTAGAGGATACCTGCTGGGAGCTGGTTTCTAAACCTAAAGTTCATGCATGTCCTGGAAGGGTTAAGCAATTGCAGCAAATTTCTACTCAATGTCTTTTAATTTGTTTCAAGCATGGAATTTGGGGCTCTAAAGTCACATTTTGCCTCCCAGTACTGTTTCTCCCCCTTTTTGAAACAAGTAAACTTTTAGGATGTGTATTAGTCCACTCCTGCTCAACTGCACAGCCACCATGGCAATCAGGCACAGAGAATGAAAGTTAATAATAATGAAGCTTTTAAAGCAGAACTTGTTCACATAACACCTGCTCAGCAGGTACCTCCTTGCCTTGTCATGGAGGTCTGAAATCTAAAACAAGAAATCTAAACAGACAAAAGGAGCATAGGGGTAATATAGCTACATATAGCATTAAATACACCATAGTCCAACTGGAGATTTAAACACGTGAACAGTGCTTCAAATTCACTGCTAGAAGTCAACAAAACCCAAGTACTAACCTGACTCAGGGACCAGCTTTTATTGGGCTTGGCAACGTACACATCTATAGGCCATCCTCATTTCAGTTCAGCTTCAAACATAAGGAATGGCCACATAAGATCAGATTTACCTCTAGGTACATCCCACCTCCAGTGGCAACCAGTAGATGGGTAAGGAGAAGTACAAGAACAGCCCATAGGTAGAGTGCTGGCTCCCCCAGTAAATCCTCTCAGCTTCAGCTATCTGTGCATCAAGCCGAGACAGAGGTGGTTCACTCAGGGCTGTCAGAGACATTTGCAAGCTTTAGCTAATGACTTTAAGCAAACACACTTGTGGCACCCACAGCATGCTGGGCAGCTATTTTCACAGCTTTTGCTCTGTGAGCAGGTCTCTCTTTTGCATCACTCTGAACATCCTACTTGCGACAGCAGCGGTTTATATACTGACCAGAGATTCAGGGTGGCAGGTAGGTCTTCAGCATTAAACCACATGGACCACCTTGACCCTAATTCCATCCTTTTCAAAAGGTAATATTCTGTTTTTAACCAGAAACTTGTTACAGTTTCTATACCTTGGACTAGGCTGCATCTCATTGCACTTAATCTGTGACAAGCTACCTCCTTCTATACACAGCACATGAAGAAAAAGGGACTACTACCTCTGCCAACAATGACAAAATTTTTCATATGGACTTGAAGAGCCACACTGAATGGCCATGTGGAGGTAGTTTGTATGTTATCATATTAACATCCAATTTAGCCTTCAAAGTTCACTTTTTGAGCAGTCCCATTTTTAGTTTTAAAACCCAAGCTACCAGAAAGCAAGCAGCTAGCTGCAGGCACCTCTAGGACAAGAGCTGTTGAGCAAAATCAGCCCCACACTAGAGGTCATGGGCAAGAACAGACTTCAATATAGTGAGAACCCGAGGGTATAGCTTCATACCTAGTTGAGCCCACGTAGCGTGCCCCAACAGCAAACAGGATGCTGGAAATACTCTCACAACTGCTTAGTAGGAGTTTGATGTGAGTGGCAAATAAGCCACAGGGGAGTTATGAAAATTAGTAGATCTCAGTCTGCTCTTCCAAGACATATGCTTGGGTGTGGTGTTTTTAAAAAAGTAGAAAAAACATCCCAGAATCCTGCTATCAGCAAGCACAGTCCCCTCTTTAAAAGGTAACTAGAAGTCCCGTGCCAAGTCAGACAAAGTCTGGTTTGCTTTATGTGGTATTCTCCCTCAATGCTGGTGTTACAAAAGAGTTTTGATTTAGTTTAGCTTTGTTCCTCTGCATTAGGACACAGCTGAAAAGCTGAAATTTTTAGATCCCTATTTTCCTGTGTAGCTACAGCCATACCTTGAAGTAAATACACGGTGGGAATGCAAGCTGAGCAAGAATAAAACACCTTGCTTTGTCCACCCACACACAGACTTCTGGTCTACATCGGTTTCTAAAATGAAGCCATGAAGTCTGGAAGAGAAGTCCTAGTTTGGCAGAGCTCCAGACAGACTTTCCTGAGGCTTCAAGCTCCAAGAAAAAAAAATGCTTTGAAAACAAAGATGTGTGAATTTTTTCAAACCTTGTCAGAATCACAGAAGAAATTCCCTTGAGATGCACTCTAATCCTGGCATCCTGCACCAGGATCAGGATTGTTCTGGTGCGGAGCAGTATGTGAGCAAGCAGCTTCCCAAGAGCAAATTCAGATCAGCCATCAGGGAATCTATAGGCTCTGTTATTAAGTTTTATACAGTCTCTAATGGTCTGTTCTGCATTCATCATCTATCTTGCTGTTTGAAACCGAGTTATGGCATTGTTTTCAGCTGCGGGCTATCAAAGGCAGCACATTTCCATGCCTCCTCACCATCCCCAAACAAAGCTGGCCTTCTCTATGGAATGAACTTGATGCAATTAATTGTCTACACAACCACCACTAAGGGGTAGGCTCCTGTTTAAGAAAGTAGGAACACATGGAGAAAGATGCATCCACACCAGGCACCTCTCGCCAGAGACCACACCGTACACTTGGGCACTGGCTGGAACCAGCTGCTTTAATACCAACACAAGAATATGATGTGCAGCTTGTTCCAGGTTAATCAGGGAAGAACAGAGCAGAATCTCCATTCTCATCAGCCCAGAGCAACACTGACTTCCAAGAAAGCTAGAAACAAAGTACCTGAAGAGAAATACCCCTTCTTTCTGGAAAGAGACACTGAGAGGTTTTGCTTCTCTAGCAAGAGAGCTTTGTGCAAGGACTGTCTCACCTGAGGTTTAACATTCACTGCCTCTACTGCGTTTTCATTCAGCCACTTTGCATCAACTTCCACATCAAAATGTCCAATATTACACACTATGGCATCATCCTTCATCTGCTCAAAGTGCCTGGAAAAAAGTTATAGCAAAAATTAATGCACAAAAGTTTTTATTCTTCAGCACCAGAAGATGCTCTGGTCCATAGCTCTGTTCAAGGAGAAATGAGAAGTGCCTGGCTCACTGACTGCATTTGACTCACAGGATGTGTGGGTCTGGTAATCTTTCAGGCACGTGAAGTCTACTAGACAAAAACTCTCAAGCTTCTAGGGAAGGACATTTCCCAAGGATATAAAAAGGTTATTGGAGAGAAATTATTTTCCCAGTATGGAAAGTAAAACTACTTTGCTTAATCGGTCAAAATTGAAATACCTGCAGTTATTCTATATACACAGAAGAAATCATTTTCTTGATGACTTTAAAGTCTCCAGCAGTTTCACATCTCTAGAGACTAATGGCTTTATCTCCTCCCACTTAACCTGATCTTCCACTACAACATATACAATTATAATGGCAAAGATAGGAATGAGTACGTAGAGTGGAGGGGCTATAAATTGAGATCTAAGAAGCAATAACAAAAAACTGCAGGGTAGTTTGAGAACAGGCTAGTTTCAAGTCTGCTATGTGTACTCAGATGGAATCACTTTCAACCTTGACCTTTTGACCTTTACCTACCTCCTTCTGTTCACATTTATCCATCCTAACACAGAATTTAGCCCTGATGCTCTCATTCTCCAAAAGACTATCCCTCTACACCTTTTGTTTCTCCATCGTTACATGCTGTAAGACAGGAACAATTGCAATGTAGCAACACCCAACAGAACTAAAAGACCAAAGCCCTGATTTTCTCGCTAAATTGATGCTAAATTCTGATGTCCAGAAAGGATACCGTGTGTCAGCCCTCACCATACTGCTGACAAGTTATGATTATTTAAAAAAAATCTAACTGCAGAGGTATGCTTTCACTAAAGCAAGTGGCTAGACCATACCTGCCCTGAACAATGTCAGTGCAGCCAGTGGTGGTAACAAAGATGTTGCCTTCTTTGCAGGCCTCCTCCATGGTTGTAACTTCATAACCTGAAAAGAGAAAAAGTTATTCCTCTACCCAACCACCAGCACTTATTAAAAAAACAGGCTACAATATTACAAGTAGAAAAGTACAGAGAAAGAATGAGTAAGAAAAATCTGTGCCAGCACCTGACCCATGGAGTATGCCCAAGGTAGTGGGCATACTTGTGTTACTAAATACCAATGTAGCAAGAAAATATCTATCCCTCACCTGTTTCCAATCTGTAGATCTATACAATGTGTTATGTCCATAGGTGTAGTATCTGGTACAACACAGGGGGTCAAGTTTGCACAGGAAAGTACACCCATGACACCTGCAGGATCTAGTCATGTATGAATAGAAATGGGATAAACTGGTACTAAGAAGCAGAGTTACATGAGGCACCCACAGAAGAAGGAGCACAGCTTCCATCGCATGGCATCAGCAGAGCTGGAAAGGCAGAGAGCACGGCATTGCTCTCCAAAAACATCTACTGAAGGTAAGGCCTCGTGTTTTACTGTGGAGATATTCTAGTGAAGTCCTAACCCACACTGGAGGTTAGAGTTGCACAACTTAAAGATAATGAACCCATTCTAAACCAGGCTTACAGCATTATGAAATGGGGACCATACCCCACTATGGTCGCTATATCCTTGACTCCAAACATATCTTCAAGGCCCATACTTTCCTAACTGTGAGGGAAGTATTCCTGCAGTTAAACTGGAATCAACTCTACCTCAACAGGGACAGGGCTGAAACCCACAAACTTTCTTGGCCAACTATCATTTATTGCTCTACACTGACACACAGAGACCCCTAGATGCATTAGTTTCTGCATCTCCCTCAGTTCTCACCTTCCATGGCTGCCTGCAGTGCATTGATGGGATCAATTTCAGTGATGATGACTCTGGCTCCAAAGCTCCGCAGGGCCTGAGCGCAACCTTTGCCCACATCACCGTAACCTGCCACGACTGCTACCTTTCCAGCAATCATGACATCTGTAGCACGTTTGATGCCATCAATGAGGGACTCTCTGCAACCATAAAGGTTATCAAACTTGCTCTGAGGAAGAAAAAGGAGCCGTTTCAGAACATAAGAAAGTCACTGAAGTAAAAATTCCTTAGAGAAACAAAATGGACTTATATTCAAGTACTACAAACCAGGAGGCTGACAGCTACATACTTTAGCCACAGTGAGGGATGAGAAGAGGATAACCTGGTTTGATATTTTTATTTGTCCGGTTTCAATCCACATAGTTATACCAGATACAGGCTTCAGCACTCCCCTGGTGAGAAGCATTTCATAAATACATGTCTACTGACTAAGGCTTGGACATGTTAAGAGCTTGTTAGAGGTAACCTAAATTTATCAAGTAAAAGCAAACAATTGTGTACAGAGGTAGGTCCAAGTTCCTTAACCAGATGTCCACCAGTTCTCTGCTGCTTTTCATCACACAATGAACTGAACCAAGTGCCACAGGTAGGCAAACACACCAGCAGAATATCTGGCCAATTGGCTAACGTGTTCTTATCTTTGCAAGACACAAACCCACCCCCTAAAGCAGCAGCAAGTTGTCTACATCAGTAAGAAACTGGTTCCTGCAGCCCAGGAAGATCAAAATTGCATCTTCCCCCAGGAGCAGTTACATTAACACTGCCAGACCTCACCACTGCTCAGACCTAGAAACATCCAGCAAGTAGCCTTTCACAATACCAGTCACTGCAACCAAGAACCCCTGGATGTCATCTCCTAATGCCCCATTGTGCAACATCCTCCTGCTGTAACATTAACACATGAGCTTAACAGCCAGACCTCCAGATCAAAATTCCCCTGCTAAGTCAGATGTGAAGTAGTACTCCACTTGACCACGTTCCTAAACTCAGAAACACACATTGCTGTAATACTCCTTTTTCTCCTTGGGCCCTTTGTTTTGACCAGGAAGATTGGCTGTATAAACAGATTTGATTATCTGAAGAGTTATAGAAGCCAAGAATTTTTTAAAAATCTGGCTACCAAAGTTGTGTTATATTTCCCAAGGCAGGGGTATAAAGAACTTACCATGCATGGCAAAATTCTGGTCTCAAAGCCTGCTCCATGCTTTCTACAGCCTTAGGTCACCAATCATTCTTGCTTTCACTTAACACAGGTAGCACTCTGCTATAAGCAATCTTAAGATTGCATACCTAGATGTGAGATGGGGCACTGATGTGGGACCTACCTTGCAGCTATGGCTGGTGCCATCTAACACATGTAAGATGCTACAGTTCGGTTTTCAGTCTACAGCTTACAACTATGAAGTTTTTATAATAAAAATGTAGAGTCCATGTATAAAAGCATTGCAGCTATGACTCCAATGCATTATCTGAGCAAGTTATGAGGTATAATGGCATATCGCTCCCAGCCTCAGAACCTAGCCAAGGACTAAATGTGTAGTAAGTTATACTTCAGATCAAGAAGCTCCTGACTCAGTGCCTGTAAGCCTTATCACAGGCACATTTGCCATTAATATTTCAGGAAATTTGTGTTACCAATCCTTCAAATTCCAAAGCTAGTGTCAGTTGGTTATCCTCTTTTTCTAGTCCACCAACAGATTTTCCTTGCAGTATAAGCCTTCTTACAGCAGAAAACAGCATGGTCAGATTTGATTCCTCATCACCAAATCCCCCAACCGGGGAACCAACCCCAAAGCCTTCCAGGTACCTGTGCATTCCCATGCAGGCAGGGTAGCAGAGTGTCAATGCGGACATCCATCCCACCCAAAAACACATTTGAGTGGCAGGAGGGAAGAACAGAACTGGATGCTGCCTGCCTTCTCTCTCCAAATACTAGTATAGGAGCCTGACACCAAATGAAAATATCAAACTGGGAGAGCAGAATTCATCAGCTCAGTTACATGTCTTCCTGGAGATCTGTAACTGTGGTTAGTACAAGCCTTTCACTATATAGATACCAAACAGTAATTGAAAGTAAGCACTTGTTTGGCACTAGAATAAAGCAAGCTCAAATCCACTCAAGAGGCTTTTTTAGAAACTTCTGAATTTCTGAATGTAGTAAACAGTATTTAGTTATTATGCAGGAGGCACAAATCTAGGTGAAAAGTATGCAGAGAAACAAACTTCCTCCAAGATCAATTGGATTCCAGCCTACTAGCTATGAAATAAATGTCAGATGCATTTTTGCGAGTAGAAAGAAGATACTCTTCAGATAGCAAACTGGAGAGAAAGCAGGCCAAATAAACAGTGAGAACTGCCATGCCCAGTAGGATAACATTTGTATGGTAACTTGAAATAGATTTAGCAACAAATATCAATGCTTATAAATATCTGAAGGGTGGGTATCAGGAGGATGGGACTGGACTCTTCTCAGCGGTGCCCGACGACAGGACAAGGGGCAACGGGCACAAGTTGGAACACGGGAAGTTCCACTGAAATCTGAGGCAAAACCCCTTTGCTGTGCGGGTGCCAGAGCAGCGGCCCAGGCTGCCCAGAGAGGCTGTGGAGTCTCCTTCCCTGGAGCCATTCCCACCCCGCCTGGACGCGGTCCTGTGCCCCTGCTCTGGGGGTGCTGCTCACGCAGGGGGCTGGATGAGATGATCTCCAGAGGTCCCTTCCAACCCCCACCATCCTGTGATTCTGTGAACTAGATTTAAAAACATCCAGGTACATAAACCTTAAGTATGCCTGAAATTCCCACTATAATTCATCTGCATCCAAAGAGCACCAGCACCCTTTAAAACCATTCCCCCTCATCCCTCAATTCACCAGGATTTGTCTTGGGAAGCAGTAATACAGCTAGGGAAGGAATAAATATCTCCTGCCCTACCCTTTGCAACTATTGTTCAGACATCCCTTGTCAAATCAACCGACTTTTACCAGCCACAAGCTCATGAGGTCACACTTTTCCAGCTGCTCCCTGCCACCGACCTCCAGGCTTTAAGCTGCTCAGAGTGAGGACGTGCCCCTTGCCACAGGAACTGACTGTACCCCAGGAGCCATGATTTCCAAAGGTGTTTTCACATTATTAAAATGCAGAAGAAAGCATGTCCTTACATATAAAAAAAGCCCTTGGTGTTCTGAAAACAGGGTATTTACAAATTAGAGACATCATGGGCTCACCTCAAGGATATGGGGAAAATCTGTTCAGTACCAGGTCAAGAATAGCTCAGCAAGAAAAGTACTTGCATAGGAATGACAATATCCCAACACCAAACTGGTCAGACAGCAGAACAGAGCAGAAGGGCTCTAGCTGCATTACCTTTGTGACAGAGTCATTAACATTGATAGCTGGCACTTTCAGGGTCCCATTGGCCTTCATCTTGTACAGGTTATGAACTCCAGTGGTTGTCTCTTCTGAAATACCTTTAATTCCTGTGGGGAGAGTAAAAGGATTCACCTTAGCTGGAGTTAACACTCCTGCAACCAACGCATCCAGGTGCTGGGAGCGTCCTCCAGAGGCTTTAGTTAAACAAACCCTTTGCAGGAAGCTGGGAAGAGATGAGAACCCTCATTTGCATCCTCAAAACAGTAGTTTGAAACTTCAAGCTAGTTTCTTCCCCGACAAGACAATTAAAAGAGCAGGACAATATTCTTTGGAAAAATGGAAGGGACCAGCTCTAGACCAGGGAATCAGGAAAGACCACACACTAATCTGTTTTCTCAAAAAATGATCAAAAACCTTCTGCAAGAAGGGTAAAATTTTCACCTCAGTAATGTTTCTACAGCCTAGTCCATTCTTGCAAGGTGGCCTGAAAGGAGATGATACCTAGATAACCACACTAAAATCTAAAGCACTTGGATCAACTGAAAAAAGTAAAAAATCAAGTACACAGTTCACCACTCACAATCCTGCTGTTGTAATCAACTTCAGCTCTGATTAAACAGCCAGCACCCCCACTAAATCTAGATACTAGCTACATGAAGCTTGAGCTTCACAGGTATTACTAGCACAATGAAAAAACATTATTTCAGATATATCCTTGTTTTAAAACAGTCCAGGAGGACAATCGGAATAAATCTGAAACTAAACTATCCAGTCTTGCTGAATCTCCACTGTAGAGGATATGGTTATGTTTGTTCTTTAAGGACTGGAGGTATCTGCAAGACAGTTATTTTGTTGAAGTATGAACTATTGGGCAAAATAGAGGAATTCTGCTAAGTCAGGCTGAAACCACCAATGTGAGCAACATCTCTATACAGAGATCCACATGGCACTTGGAACTAATTCAGATTCACAAGAGAAAATAGGAAAGTGATGAATACCAAATTCAATGTACACCAGAGATTTATGCAGAGAAGATATTGCCCCTCCAGGCAAGTGACCTCTCATGTTGACCTCAGAATAAAATTGAAAGGATGCTTATAAGCAAAATTATTTTAGTAATTTTCATAGAAAAATTCTAAGAAATAAACATTCATAAAGTGTTCTGTTCAGGCCTTTTTACTGATGAAGGTGGCAGCCCAGGTTATCCTACGTGAGTGCATATGAAAAGACAGAAATATCACTCCTTTTCATGTAGTTTTTCTTAATTCTGCTCCCTCACTGTATAAACATATAATCACTCCCAAATCCTACCTATTTTTTTAATCCACACTATCCACAGCCCTCCTAGCATTACAAAAATGTGAGCACTAGCCTTCCTATTTTACCAATAGCAAAAGCAGAGGGGCCAAAGGACTAGCCCAAGATCATGAGCCAGCAGCAATGGCAGGGCTCCTCAACCACAGCCAACGCTTCTCCTCAATAGCCAATGTTGCTTTAGGGATGGGCAAGTGAGAACCAACAACAATAACACCCAGCAATATCAAAATTATTTATGTAGCCTGTTAATTTGGGGTATCAGAGAGAAGTGTCCAAGTGTCACTACCTCCCCAGCCAACAAGACTTATGAGAAGTTTATAGGACAGGATGAATAACTGTGGAATCACATCTCTGAACAGCACACAGAACAAGTCATCGCTGTTGTTTGCTCCCTAGCAGGTACCTGCACCCTCTGGGCACCCAGGGGTGCTGTGCCTGCCATGCACAGCTCCCTACCAGGCTACAAGAGCATGGCTCCTGGGAGAAGACAGGGAGGTGCTTTGCCCCAGCCCTTTGGGTTTCATCTGCCCAGCAGGAACAAGAGCACAGCAACAGCCACCAGGAACCGGGAGCCACAGGAACAACCACAGGGTCACTGGTCACTGCCCCAGCAAGGAGATGGGGGTAAAAGAGAAGAAAGGGGAATCCCAGATTTGTACCAGAGCTCAATTAAGAAAAAAAATAAAGCTTGTTAAAGACATCTTCAGATTTCACAGGTTAAGCACGTCTGAGACACACAGGTGCCGGGCCCAAGGTCTTCTCCCTTTCCCACCCAGGGGGACCCCAGCAGCACCCCCCACCTCTGCAGCACACCACCACCCCCTAGCGCAGCCCCCAGGAACCACGGCCCCCCTGGACCTCCCCTGCCCAGGACTCCCCCAGTCACACTCCACGCATGGACACACTACTACAACCCCCCATCCCAACTCCTCTAGTCAGGTTAGCCACACACGGATGCCAATTCCAGTTCAAACCCATCCCTACTGCTTAAAATGACACCTGCAAACTGATTTAAGCCTAGCTGAGCTACACGAGAACACAGGCAACTTCGGTGTAAGTCTACAAGCATGATTCAAAGTGGTTTTCAAGACGAAATTTGTACAGATGTCTCAACAGAGTCCAAGACAGAGCCATTAGACCTGTTTCACTTCCCAGACCACCAGGCAGAAGCACCAACACTGTCACACGAAGGAAATAAGCCAACACCACTATAAGGAAATAGAGCTTGATTAGGCGGATTTGCCCCCACCAAGGTCCGTCTCACCACAGACCTCGCCCTTGGTAACTACACTCCCCACATGGGCTACCTGCAGAGAGAACAAGTTCAGGCTTTAGCCTATTTAGGGCTTGCTTGGAGGGGACAGGGCAGTTTAAAGAGCATTGTCTGGTGCACAATGAAATATAGCATCTGTAGTAAGTCTCCCGAAAGTATCAATCTTCCAGTGCAACTGCCTGGATCAAGTACAACCATCCCCTTGTGAAGGAAATCTGTGCGAGGTCATGGCAGAAACCTCCAGTTCAAACCTGCCCCCTCTCTCTTCTGGTCTATCTAGCAACTGAGACACACTCATCATCCTTCAAATGCACTCCAGGCTGACATTTTTATGCTTAGCAGATTGTCTTAAAAATTGCACTAAGTGAACCTCACAGTATGTACACCAGCAGCTTCCCTTCCCTGAAGGCCACCTGCCTGCTGCCCCCAGGTGACATTTATAGCTGGTCTAAACTACTTCACAACTCTGCTTACACCACTCAATTTCAATGCCTGAGTGAATTAAGCAACTGGAGAACAGTAAAGGGCCTACAGCAAGAAAAGTTCAAATTAAACCGAGAAAGCCTTGCAAAACACTCAGACCAGCTTTGCTCCCCTGTATTTCTTGCCTGATCAGTGAACAAGCCTGCATAAATGAATCACAAACAATCCAGTCTTCTCCATCCTTTCTCAACAGTAGTCTTCTGCACAGATGCCAGAGACCTCCCTTGCATGAGTTCAGATGACTTTCTCCTTTGTTCAGTTCAAGTTTCCCCCTCCTACCTTTATTTATCTTGGTTTTAAGGGCATTTAGTTTAGTGTCATAAGCCAATAGTACAAAGGCCGTTCTGCCTTCTAACAGCAGTTGCTATTAGGGAGAGGGGAAGCTTGTTGAGCATTTCCATGCAGCTATTTAACACATCTAGTTGAAGTAGACTTGAACGAGCTCTACTTTCAACTGTTAGGTGCACACCAGGGCTGAACTAACTCCTATTTAAATTTGAAGCGCTGAAGCATGGAAGATACTGTTCCCTTTGAAATTAGCCCAGAAAACTTGTCCAGCCTTTAAATGGCAAATGGCACTTCCAGATGCCACATGCCGAAACGTCTCCTGCACTCACAATCCAGTCTTTCAACACACTGTGCATGCTCTGCTAATGTTACTCTTGTCCTGCCTCTCCCCCAAAGAAGTCAAATATCACCACAAGCCCTTAGGATATATTAGCCTCTATTATCTTCAAGATACAAAAATGGATGCTACACAGCTTCATTTAAGCAGACTTTGCAGTAAAGGGCTAAGCGCAGAGCTCAGTTTAATGAGATCAAGACTCTACGGCCTATTGTGGACATTTTGCTGTTTCCAAGGAGCAATGGACTGGAAGGTAAAACAGATTTTTTTCTGTCACCCTCCACAGAGATCAGCCTTAATTAGTTTACTGAACTGCAAGGATGCTTTTCAACCATGGTCAGTGCAGATAGCGCACACATTTTCACAAGGGAAACGTTGACATGTATGGCATCCTGCCTAGACTCTTTAAAAACACCAGTGGAAGAGACTTTCCTATGAATTTAGGAAACAACCCCAGGCAGTAGGGATTTTTTTATCAGTGGCAGACTAGAGATGTCACTTCCACACCAGGAGCACAAGACGAGTAAGAGGGAGCAAAGGGCTGGAGGGAAGAAAGCAGACAGGAGGAGGTCTGGAAGTGTGAAAGGAGCTCAGCACAAGGAGCCCCAGGAACAGGGACACCAACTGAGGCGTTGCATGTGCACAGAAGGGAAACAACCCTGCAAAACAGAGTATGATCATGGAAAATGGATTTTTTGGCCTCTGACAATGCCAGGAAGAGGCAGGCATGATCAACTGTGGTATTCCTTAGCATCAAATGACAGGAACGCAAGAGGTCATGAACATCAGAGGCAATCTGGGAAGCAAGAGGCCTTTGACAGAAGAGAGGGGATCCCAGCATGGCTAAGCAGACACCAATGAAAACCTCTCATTACAGTTTAAACAAAGATGTTGACTGTTGGATTATTAATGACATCAGGTTGAGGATGAAGGAAAGTGAGGCCTGTCACACCAAAGTTTCCTCTTTCTTGTGCCCCTACCCACATGAGCACATGGACGGGGAGCAGCCCCAGACTCCTCTCCTCACACAGCCCTACCTGCGGCCTGCCACCCTTCAGATTTTTTCCCCTCAACTTCCTCTTAAAGCAGTGCAAGACTCGGAGAGCTGATCCAGCAGGCTTCTACAGCAACCTCACTTCTACCAACCAAGAATGAACACCAGCACACCCCACTGTATCAGTTTAGTTTCCACCCTGTATCACCATCCAATTTTCTTCACATCCCAGGTCAAACATACCCTTCAGCAACATTTGGCATCTGTGGCTTGCAGCAGCACAAATGGACTCTGGTAGAGCTAAGGAGACTGTCATACTCTCCAGGCACAGATCAGCTTGCTACTGCAGGTCATGCCAAATTCCCTTCTGATAAATCTTTTTGCATGTTCTAGCAAGTTTTACTAATTTACACTGAAGGTAGTAAGTCAAAGCAAGAGTCCCAACCCTGACTCCATCAGCATCTTGGCTGACAAACTGGATGAGTTAATGTTTTGTAGTTTATATAAGGTAGAAAACTGTTCCTTTTCCAATAAAGGCTCAGGTTGTCATGACTTCTTCCAGAGGTACACTAAGAGGATGGGGAAGAAAAAGCATTAGTGTTAGAATATTACTTGCAAGCAGACATTAAGCTATTTAAAACACAGACCATTTCCAGGAAGCTTTTGGCAAGTCAGTAGTACCACTGGTCATTCTCAGGTAATGGGCACTGTGAAGGATGGCCAGAAGGACAGGTCAGTGTAGTTTATATACTACAGAGCGGAGATGGAAACAGCTCCTGCAGGTAAGACATTCTGGTCTTGGACTAAGCAATTTTCATAAACTCATTCATAGCCTGTTTGCACATGCCTGTCCCTCCTCCCCCATCCCTTCTAAACAAGCAGGGAATTCCCACAGAAACAGGCTGCCTAAACAGCCTCCCAAGCAGAACTGCGCCTGGCAAAACAAAATACAAGTCACCTTTCAAGAGCTGTGGGTATTTGGTATGAACTAGGTTGGTAAGATCTCCACCATCATCCAGAATCATGTTGAGGGGCTGCCCATCCTTGAAGTACAGGGTCTGCTCAATGCACCACAAATATTCCTCATCCGTCTCCCCTTTCCAGGCAAACACTATACAGGAAAAAACACACACGGTTAGCCAGTTTCTTACTCAGCATGTAGTAAAGCAGCCAAAGGAAGATTTTAGCAGTTCTCAGCAGCAGAGGACAGACAGATGATTATCTGTGCCTGCAAGCCAGAAAAGACATTTGCATTGAAAAGATCTCAGAATTAACAGAAGTGAAGTCATTTTGCTTTCTGTTCCAGGCCATGAACTTGGTCAAAGTTTTGAGACTTCACTCTCTCCTTATTCTTTCACATTAAGAGGGAGAAGACAAAGCAAACTAAAGCAGACTCACATCCACAACACCCCAATTGCTCCCCTAATACACCCTACATTACCAGGAATTAGAAATAGGCACTGGATATACAGATACAGACAAATGAAAACACAACTACAGCATTTTCTAGCACAGCAGAAAAGTGGGACTGCACTTTAGCATGAGCTAAGCACCAGACTACAAACTCTTCAGCAACTTTGAGTTTAAATTCTAATCTCTAGCACAGCTGAAATCCAAGCTGCCATGCCCCATCTACTCTTTTTAAGGGTTACTCCTGTATCAGTACATCTACCACCAGCAACATGCTGCAACCACTAGCATGTTGTACCTAGCGGTATTTTTGCCTTTCCAGGCATTTGTACTGGCTTCATGCTATACTTGAGCCTCAGTGGCACTCAGCCATTCAAACATATATTAGGCACGATTTACATGCCCCAACATTTGGCTAAATGGTCATGTCTTCACCACTTACACAGAAAACTAACTCTTGAGCCATGAAGAGCCAGTTGTGCATCAGTATCTTAGACTAAGTATGGACCGGTACTCCTCCAAGGACCCAAATGCAGTATGTGAAGTGCAATATTAACAAGAGCAAGTCCCACAAAACAAGGATACCAAGGGCAGAGGTCAAGAACTTAGACACTAACACTCCACCTGTAAATTGCTCTTCAGTTGAGTTGTGGGTGTTGAGAACAGTGAGGAAGGCAATACGCTAACATCAGATCTAGAAAGTCCCACCTAGTCCTTTGAAATCACATGCCAGAGACAGGCAGAAGAGGTGATGCCTGCCAAAGGAGCTGATGAAGGGACCACTTTCTTCTGTTACCTTAGAATAGACCACAGCCGGGGAAAGACTTGTGGCAATAGCTAATTATAACAGAAATGAAAGACACCTCACAAAGAACCAGGCTGTCAGGAATCAGATTTAGCCTCTGCCAACATCCAGGCTCAGGCCACACAGTTCTAAGCACAGAGCCATGAAGACTGAGTGTCCATAAGCTGAGTAACACAGACAGCTTAATGTGTTCATACTGATCTGCAAGAAACTGCTTTTTACTGGAAGGCAGCAGTAACAGAACAACAGCATCCTGATAAACCACTTCAGAGATATTAGACAGCAACACGGCTGGCCTAGCTCTAGCCTTAAAGGCCCTTGAGTATGGACCTTGTCACTGTAACGGAGCACACTGCAGTTAACATCCCCTCCCGAGCCCTGTTTAGCACCAAGCTTGCTGGAAAGCAAACACCTCCACACCAATCCATTTACACACCAACCCATTACCCAGCCCATTCAATCATCTTAATGACCAGGCTTGAAGCTGTTAACATACAGCCAGGCTCTTTCATAGCCTGACACCAGCAATTGTCAGGAATGCTATGCAGAGTTTGATGCAGCGTAGCTTGAATCAAATGTCCTGTTTTGTAACAATCACTCCTTTTGATGGGCTATTTCTATCCAGAAGCTTGTTCAGAAGAGCTTGATTTGCACACAGTTTGATTTAGCTAAAACAGGCAGTATACCCCAACTCAGAGCCAAATTAGAACATGGAAAACTTACCAGGGATACCAGCTTTTGCAATAGCAGCTGCCGCATGGTCCTGAGTGGAGAAAATGTTGCAGCTTGACCATTGTACCTGGAAAACAACCCAAGTTTTGTTTGCTGAACAAAGTTCTGAGATATCAGGCACTCTGTTCCAGACACGAGTTAAAAGGAGCAAGAGCAGAAAGGCGTAGTAGTGCAGATTCCTGCCTTTCTCAGTAGCTCTGCAAAGTTAGGGTGAAAACTAAGGATCTGACTAGGCCAGGGAAAATAATGTCACTTTGGGAGAGAATGTAATGGAGCTTTAGCTGTGCCATGTATTCAGCCATCTCCTTATTCACAAGAGCTTCTGCCAGACAGCCAGAGCATACATTCAGCTACAAATCTTCAGCAAGTGCACAGTAGGTGGGTTTAGAAAGCTTTGGTCAATAAAGTTCAGATTTTCAGAACAGCCACATAGCAAGTGTCCACTGAGGGATATGGACATGCAGCAACACACCTGCTGGCACACAGAAGAGTCAGAAATGCAGCTGAAGCACTACACTTGGTCAACAGGCATTCTCCAAATTATGCTCGGCAAACTCCCACTCTGTGCTCCAGTCATGGAAGCTTTTCCAGCTGAGCTAAGCTTTTTCCACACAGATTTCATAACTAGGCTCAGGCACCTAGAAAAGCAACAGCATGTTGCCGAGTTGCACTGAAAAGTATCTGCATACCTACTGGAGCTCCCCGGCAGACACAGAAACCACATCCTAGAGCCACACACGAGGCCTCACTCTGCTCCCTACAGGGCTGACTGGCAGGTATTCGCATGCTTATTTGTAACAGACCTCAAAGAAAGAAGGCAATAAGGCATAATCCTTCAAGCCCATTTTCAGATACTCATCCCACTTTATCAAGAATTGACACTTCAAAGTAAGGGCTGCAGTAGGGAGCACCTCATCTGAGCCTACACAACCAACACTTGGCAGTGAAAACACACCTGGAAGGACCACAGAAAAATTGAATTAATGACCTTAAGCACTGCACCTCCTTCACCTGGGTTTTTCTAAGCTCCCTCCATGCCAGTACAGATGACATCAGGAGATGTCATGAAATTCAAAGTACACAGAACACCTATATATTGTTTACACTTCAAATAAGACATAGGCCACATCAACTCTGCATCCTCAGATCTGTAACACCAGTTTGCGATAATGGCATAGACCCTAGAATAACTGGCATACCTGATGAGTTCAAAGACTAATATTTACATCACTGGTTATGAAGAGGATGCATTTCTATTACAATTTTAGAACTTACGCTCTGAGACACAGTATTTATTCTACCCTTGTTAACCTAGCAAAAAAAGGGATGCCAAGATTACTATGCTGCAGTGAGCAGCAGAGGATGTATCCTCATTACGTAGGGTACGGTTTCATCGGTTTCACTCCTCCATCCTGGGCACCAAAGTTCTGGCAGAACAGATGAACCAGGGCTGAATCCAAACTCAAGTCAAAGTCTAAACTAACATGCAGGTATCAGGACAAGGAAGGAGCTAACACAACAGCACACATCTTAAAGGCACAACCATAACTTATGCTTAGAGGAACCAAATCTCTGCAGGTACCTCCCTGAAAGACTTGGATGAATCCCATACAACACTGATTTGCGGCTGTGCTCAGACTAAAGCAGCTTGGCAATGTTTAAGCACACAACTACTGCCAAGGCAGCCATACTGGGATACAGCAACCAACAGTAGCAGCAAGGAGTTTCTCAAATTTCAGTGGCTACTGCTTTCTTTTAAATCCTATGGAGGGATGAGCATTTCATACACAGAGTAGCTGGAATAAAGCCAGGACTCTGTGCCTCCACATCAAAGCTCTCCTGCAGCACTGCACCATTTGCAACCGTGGAACAGCTCTGAACAGGCTGAAGAACACCGCAACAGCACATACCTTGCCCAGGCTGACATGGCACACTGTCTAGACCTACCCCCTCCACTTCCTGAGAAAACGCCTTAGCTGCTACAGAGCAAGCTTCCCCCCATCCTAATGCCTTTTGATGAGCATGACACTGCTCAACTCTTTTAACCATTCTCAGGAAGAAATACCATATAGGGCACCTCTGGGCAGCCTGAGTTCAGGCAGCTAAATTTCAGGAAGAAGGAATTTCAGATGGCATATGTACCTAACATAACCCATCATCAAGTTCCAGTCAGCTCCCAGCTCGGCACACAAGCTACATGGATTGTGCTCAGATGCCCGGCTCCCCTCATGCCCTGGACAGTGAACATTCGGCCATGATGTTTAGACTTCATTCAGCAAGCCAGGCAGAGGAGACAATGCAGTAAATGGCTTACAAGTATCTCAGTCTTTAATATGGACCAGGGTAACGGGTCCATAGTCACACAACAAATTCAAAGTCCCTGGAGTCACCAGCCTTGATCCTTGAACCGCACTGCCTCCCTGTTTTCCTACACAGCTCCAGGGCCAGCAAGAGCTCTCAGAAAGCTTCACTAGTTTTTGCTGACTTTACCAGGGCACAGCATGGTTCTTAATACAGGCTAATCTGTGCTGGAGGCAGGCACTAGAGCTTCAGCATTACCAGCAACAGCACTGCATGCCCAAGCACAACATAATTGCGTGGGAGCAACTTTCAGCACCACTGCTCAGGGTGCTGTACACACAGCTGGCAGAGCTGCTGAGGCCAGCAACCCAGACCAAAACAGGCATTCATTCATGAAGATGCAGCTTGCCCAGAGGGAAGACACAAACCACAACCCAGAGGTGCATACAGTACAGGTGACAAGCTTTTTGCTTAAGGAGAGAAGACATAATCCATCTACCTGGAGATTGCAGCACTGTCTCTTCCAAGAAGTAGACATTTGCCAGGATCCCCCAAGGTAGTTATATAAGCAGCAGCAGCGCCCCAGGCAGAGCGTTACCTAAGAGCACACTGAAGGAGAAACGCAGAGACACTTTACCTCAGCTCCCAGCTCTATAAGGGTCTCTATGAGAACTGCCGTCTGCACAGTCATATGAAGGCAACCAGCAATGCGTGCACCTTTCAACGGCTTTGACGCAGCATACATCTCCCGCATCTTCATCAGCCCTGGCATCTCATTCTCCGCAATCTCAATGGCCTTGCGACCCCAGTCTGCAAGGCTGATGTCAGCTGCAAGAGAAGGAGGGCAGGTGTCAGAGTTTAAATAGCTGAGGCCTTGGTATCTGTTCACACACTTGTGGATAGGCATTGGCTGCAACAGCTGAACTGAACACCCCACAACAGCTGGGCCAGAGCTGGGGGAAAAATGGACCCTGTTCCAGTTACACCCTGCTTTTTGACTACAGCACACAGGCTTTCAAGCAAGTTTAGACTAAACCTAACAGCCCCTTGAAAACATATGCTCCTGTACGAGCACATTAATCAACTACGATCTAGTGCGCAGACATCCTGACGCCCATTAATTCAGTAAGGCCCAGCCTCAAGCAGTCCTCCTTACAGATACTGCCCAAGGGTCTGAAACTTCCTATAGAGATTTATTTCCACAGTATTAAGACCTGCATGTGTGGGGGCTGCTGTACAGCAACAGCTTCCCCACTGAGAACACACATGGTATGCTCCCTGCAAGGGCACCAGGAGCCCAGCCCAGCCCTCCCCTGCAGAGCTAAGCTGCAAGGCTTGCTACCTCCTTGGATTCCACAAAGATTATTTTCAAGGCACCGTAACTACCTTAGTTACAAGTCTACACCTGCCTTTGTCGAAAGGATCTATAGTACAAAAGTTCAGCAAAAAAAATTAAAAGAGACCTCTCACAGGCCAGCTTGGGGTAGAAAATGCTGCACTCGCCATGGATGTCTGACTCCAGCCTTAAAAAGACAAGGGTCAAACAGCTAATGCCTAGGGGCAGCACTTGGCAGCATCAGCCAACACCAGGCATCCCTCTTCCTCTGTTAGCTCTCGGAGGAGATTTCCAAAGCCTACTATTTCACTTAAGGACACGGTCAGATGCTTTTCCTTCACCCACCTACTGAACGCGGGCCATTTAAAGCATGCAGTAACATGGAGCCCTCCGAGTCAGACTGCCGCGTTTAACACAGCCAAGCTAGTGGCATTGTCCTGCAGAATGGAGCCGCGGGGCCACTGGAGCCGCTGCCCGCGCTTCACCTGCCTGGGGCACAGCCTTTGCACCGAGGGGGGCTGCCGAAGAGAGCCCAGGCGATGGAAGCACCGTGGAAACAATATGTCGGGGGGGACGGACCTTAAATCTTACCCCTCTTAAGAGCTCGGCAGTTTTACCGGGGCTGCTTAACAACATATCCTGTAGTATTTTAGGTTCATAGCCTCCAAGGCAAATTATTTATGATCGTGAACTTTATAGGCCAACGCTCTTCTCTTTGAGCTTAGCCTTCAAAGAACACACAGCTCTTCATAAAAGGGGTTTTTTGTGGAGTTTCAAGTGCACAAAAGCAC
>VZTV01093841.1:32646-42861 GCA_013400875.1 Anhinga rufa
GCCCGTGGGCTCTGGGCAGGGAGCATGGCCCATGGGCTCTGAGCGGGCAGCACGGCCCGTGGGCTCTGGGCGGGGAGCAGGGCCCGTGGGCGCTGGGCGGGCAGCACGGCCCGTGGGCGCTGGGCAGGGAGCAGGGCCCGTGGGCGCTGGGTGGGCAGCACAGCCCAGGCCACTCTCCCGGGCGGTTCCCCAGACCACCCCATGAGCTTGTTGGTGCAAGCAGCTACTCCATGCCGCAGGGACCCTTCGCGGCAGCAGGCTGAGGGCAGGGTACAGCTCGGCCAGGCAGGCCCACGAGGCAGAGCAGCGCTCTGGTGAGAAGCCACGCAGGCAGAGCCGAGGCGAGCCGCTCTATCTGCCTGGACCTTGGACTTGGCCGTGGCCTGTTCCTCTTTCCAGCCTACAGCCGGTTTGCCAGGTGCCGGGCAGGAACAGCGCGGGAAGGCCTGCCGGCCCCTGCCCCCAGCCACAGCCAATGCCCGCCGCGCGCGCGGGAGGCAGAGCCCTGCTTCAGCCTTCTCTGGGGGCCACGCACACACTTGCTCCTCTTCTAACACCTGAAATACGTTTTTCATGAGCCTCATCCATAACCTGGGGTGAACCTTGCAACCAAGGTATTGTACACCTCTTCTTTTATCTGTGAAATATTTAAAAGTGAAGATTTCCTCATACTTACCACAAATTCTCACTGAATTATTTTGCAAAGTTTGAAATAACTCTCAGTGCGGAGTTCACCCCGACACTCCAACTCACAATGCTCCCCGTATTTAGGGGAATACGGGTATATACTTATATACACCTGTAAATACCCCAGGGTTCAGTATTTGTTATCTGAGCAGCAGCTGATCTTCGGTGACTGCTCCTACAATGAACAGTCCTCATAGAAAGAAGTCCCCGTGGGAAACCAGTAGCCCTACAACCAGTACACGCACAAGTGATAGCCTTTGTGGTTGATACTCGGAGTGCTGCAGGTGCACCGGCACCCCTGATACCATACCAAGCAGTTCTGTAAATCAAAAGGTGCCCAAAGGAGTAGCACGTCCGTTCCCCTGGGCCAGGTTCATCTAAGTCAGTCATGCTTTCATCACTTTACATCACCAACAACCTTTTTGTCACAGTTCAAATGCACTGGCTCACGGCAGCAGGACAGGAGTTCGGGCTCTGGCAGTTCCCCACCTACTCGTCCGAGACACCAAAGCTGTATTGCTGGCAGCCTGCAGTTTCTGGGTGCTCCCACACACCTGCCTCTGCTGACAGCCCTACGGTACGCCGCGTCACCCAAGGGCAACAAAACACTCCAAATGTGCCTTGTTTTAGGTGTCAGCCTGCAGCCTCCCTAGCAAACCCGATCATCAGTTTGTCAATTATAGTCAATGTCTTAACGCATTAACCCGCAGCAACCCCTACACATAAAATGTCCTTCCTAAATTAATGAGCAAGGCCAGAACAAAGACATCATTTCATGTAACTCCCACTAATTTCAGCTCAAGGCGTACTTCCCTGTGAAGGCTGAAAGGGACCAGCACCTGCCTACCGCTACGCCAAGGAGTGGGTGGCAGGAGCCGACAGCATTAAATGAGGACAGATCAGCTCCACCTAGCGTGAAGGTCCTCCAGTGCTTGTCAAAATATTCTCAGTGATTTATAACTGCGTAAGGAGTGCTTAAAGACAAGTCATGCTAGCGGCATGGTTTGCCCTGACCCTTGGGTTTAGGAGATTAATACCTCACAGCACTGCATTATACTACATCTTAATGTATGTAGTAGCAATGTAGTAGTCAGTGCCTTGACTACTCGTATACACCCTGGTCCTTTCATTGTTGCTGTCACTGGTGGATTTGGGACACCAGATGGCACAAGATAGGCACAAAATGGAGGGAATAGGACGTAGTGGAGAAGAAGGAACAGGAAAAAGAACAGAAGAGTACAAAAACCCCACTACCTAACAGAGTACACGAAACAATAACAGGATGTTATTCATGTTATACATCCTGTGACCGTTTCATTTACTGTAGTCGTTCAGGTAGGGAAGTTCTGGGTTGTAAATTTAAATATCTCACAGTCACTGAAAAGCTGTGAAACTCAGGAAAAAAACCCACTTTTTAAAAAATGAGGATATGATATTTCTGCAGAACTTTATTTAATAAAAGATTGGGCTTACTGGCGTGGCTAGGAAATACCGTAGATTTCAAGACTAGGAGAAAGCACCAGTCGAGCTTCTGAATAATCCAGGTGATACTTCACACAGGTACTCCATACAAAGACAGCTAGTTCCTGACTGGGGCAATTTATATATTATATACGTTATAAGAAGGATTTTGTGCAATCTGATACTTTTTTTTAATAAAATGAATGCCCGTGATTTGTTCAACAGGATTCTCACTTGCCAGCGCACTGGGGGTATCTGAGCTGAGTGCAAATTAGAAATCTACAGGAAATGAGGCTGTTGTTCACAGGACTTCATTTGCCACAGCAGGTAGAAGATGGGTGTCAAAGAGCAGCAAGAATGGTCTGACAATTAATGCAGTGCTATGGGAGTGTGGAGAACTGAGTTCCATCCCTACTGTAGCTCATCATCCCCTTGTGGTGCTGGCTCAGTCCCTTAGGACAGGCTTTGCATTTGTGATCATTAATTGTATACTCATTTTCTAGGTTCCCATGACAAGTATCCTCTTCTCTTTCATATTTCTTGACCAATGTTCTGCCAGGCTGCATGGACTGAATTCCAGAGTACATCACCGACCTTAGAAAGTGCAGCACGATGCCAAATACTCTGGCAAAACAAACCCTACATGTCTCAAAGTGGTACCCACAAACAGTGAGAACATTTAATGTTATGTTCTGTACTGCAGTTCACACTTACCCACAAACTGCAGACAGTTATTTCACTTTCCCACAAACTTACATACACATTGCAAAAATAAATTTATTTCTGCCTGTGAAGCACCACAATATTGTGGTGGCCGCATTCAGGAGCACCCTGAATTAGGAAACTAATGTTGTTTTACCCTGCATAGAGGTTTGATGAGGAGTGAAGAAGAATCCCCATAGTGAATGATGCAGACGAAAAGAGGTGTTGCGTAACTACTGTTCCAGCTAGCACAAGCCATTCCGTGCAGTGAGGCAGGTACAGTGTTTGATGATCCAGTTAGATCGTATCACGGTAAATGTCACAAAGTGCCTAATGGAGGTTGTAAGAGTGATGCCATCACTGGCGTCTTCTAAGTGAAGTGCTTTGCTCTGTAGCCTTACCACTTGTGAGGGTCCCAGCCAGCAGCTGAAGGTTGCAGCAGCCTTCTTACACGCATGCTAGATGACTCACGCTGCTAATTTAGCTCAGCAGGGGTCCCATGTGGACTAGAGCCCTTGTTGTTCATGCCTTAAATTGACTTTTAATATAGTGCTGTTACGGGTAGCATAGACATACGCTTACAGTACTCACAAACATGTTACAGCTCATGCTGCAAGTAAACACTCCCTACCTGCCTCAAGCATAAAGTCTGAGACATGTATTGCCTCTGTGTTTGCACAAAGCCCTTCTCAACGTGATTTCCCACTCACTATCATCTCGTGCAGCAGTACAGAATAACACCCCTGGGGACCTAGTTCAGTTAATACTATCTCAGTCCACAGCAACGTTTATATTACTGTAGCAAGCATTAGCATCATGATGATAATACCATTTGCCCCAGTGATACTAAATTCAACCCTTTCTGGATTCACCACAGCTAACTTTCTCCTCCCCTCTCCTCAGTAAAGACTTCTGCACTTTACCAGGTCCTGGTTTGGTGTTTATGGTACCATCCACTTTCTATCGTTAACTGCCCCACAGAGAGCAGAGAGAGCCTTCGTTTTGACTTCCCAGGGAATGAGGACTACCAACATTTAACTAAGAGTTTGGTATGATCAAGCTGGTGCCGTTTGGGAGGAGTACGGTTAGTCCGAGGTTAAAAGGAGCCTATGTTTTTGTTGCAAGAGCACTAGAAATTATTTACTTGTGAACATGCTGTCTGTACACCCAGTGCAAGCAAGAACTGAAGCAAGAGCTAGAAGATAATAAATGAAGTCGTGTGAAGGGAAGTTCAGACTAATTTTACCTCTCGCTTCTTATTTTCCTTATATACCCAAGAAGAGAAAAAACACCAGGCTTTGTTTCTTAGAAGAAGCCTGGGCCCAGCCTGTTACACAAGAGGCTGGTTTAGTCCCCGATAGCCTGAGGCTCTGGGCTGGTGGTAAGTCAGTACAACATCATCTTCTCCTCCCTCTCGCAGCTGTAGCAAGCATGAGCATAACATGAACTGAGGACCAAGCCCTGAGCCTTGTAGAGCAAGTTTAACCGAGTAAATTCTCCCTTAATCCAGTCTGGGAAATTATGAGCACTGCACCTGGTATGTTAATGGTATGCGATGGGACTGGTACAGCAACCTTCCTGCCCCTTGCTGTTACTTACTTTGTTTGCAATTCAGCTGCCCAGTTACTTAGTGCACACTGAGCATGAGAAAGGCTGGATGAAATAAAGAGAGTGAATGAGCACGATTACTACTCAGCAAGGGATATTCAAAGCCCGGGCCTGATAGCTTCCTTGCAGTCCAAGACCGGAGGTTTGGTTCACAGTTCGTGTTCAGAAGTGTAACGCTGCAGCTCCAAGGGACAGACGGACTTAGTGAAACACACAACTTGACCTCTTATTCAACAGGATTGATAGCTTGGGCGGTTTTGTTCTTTTTAGTGGAGGGCATTGGGGAATCCTGGTNAAAGAATTCACAATGGAAACCAGTTCATTAGCTTTATTTGGCTTTGGATCAAGCCCCAGGTATTTAAATCATACCTTCTCCCTTTGTATTCATTTTGACATTACATAGCTTTTTATCAGCATCTGTTCAGCTCTGAAATGCAAGCTGAATTATACCAGAGCAATTTGCAAGGAGGTAAACCACTCAGGAGATGAGTCAGCCTTTCTGATGCAGATAATTTAAAACTGTATAAATAAGGGAGGTTGTCAGGGTGGGACAGGAATAAACCTGGGTCTAAACAGGATAAAGGTTCCCTCTCTACTAGCATCTTCATTTCCAAAATCTCTTCTCAGAGAACCTGGCAGAAGCAGACATCCATCTCACACCAACACTGAGCAAATGCATGTGTTCCCATCCTTTAGGAGTCCTAGATGCAGCATCCAGAGAGCAAAGCCGTAACTGGGATCCAGGTGGTGCCTGCGGGTACCCTGCGCATCTGCCATGCTGTCTCACCACGGGCCCAGCTGACTTGAAGGCTGCCTGCCAAGGTCTCTGTGTAGACAAGAACTGGACAGAGCCCTCAGTTAAAAAATGCACGTGTGTTTCACATATCCCAGCACCAGCATGTCATGTCTTTCCCTGAAAACTCCCCAGCAGATCTACAGTATCATGTTCGTCAGTCCAAGGGAAAAATAACGTTCAGCCTTTTGCATGGGGAAGAGAGAAACAATTTTCCCAGTATCTTGTCCTTCCTTTAAAACATCTACATATCTTGGGTGTGTCATTTCCGTTCTCAAGACACCTAATCACTCCCTCCCAGTTCTCTGATTATGCACTGTAGAGCAATTGAGTAATAAAATAATTAAATAGCTGCATGTCTTTGTTTTACCCTTTAATTAGATTACTTGGAAATAATAATAGTTTCTCACCAACCTGAGGGTTTTGTCCATTCCTTCTCCAGATAACAGGAAGTAATTTATCTTTTCCTACTGATACTTTTCTAAATCCCAAGTCAAATTAATCAATTCTGATTTCAGTCAATTAGAAATAGATACACTCTGACACCGCGCTGTTATCTTCATGAGTGAAATAATTAGTTCAGACTCTGATAACAAGGCAGCACAACAAAAATTCTCTTTTTAGGGATGACAATTTCAAGATAATAAGTCTGGTTTTGAAATATAAAACACTTGCTGCAATAATTGCCTAGTTAACAAAAAGCTCCAAAAGACTTATTTATAAGAAGACTTACTTTATAGGTTTTTACAAAGTGCTTTGAAATCTAGTAATGAAAAATGATGTGAAAACAAAATAGTCCTGCATTTATAAATCATCAACTTTACAAAGCCTTAAGTCAGACAGAAGTGTTAAGCCACTGCTAAAGATTTAAAATAGCTTAGCAGCTAATGGATGCTGATGACATCTGATGACTATTCAACAGTCATTGTGTGATATTTGCTCGGGGCTGTGTCTAGCCCAGAGTGGGTAAGCATTCACCCTATCGGAATTGCTTCCACGGAGAGATGGTCACTGCGGTCTCTTCAGTACGAGGACCAGCTTTACGTTGTCGACCTATATAGCATTAGCAGACTGAGGTCCTAAATGAAGGTGGACAAAAACCTCAGGAAACTCAACAAAGACAAATGCGGGTGGTCAAAGATAGTTCTGTGTCTGGGAGGGAGTAACCCCAATTCAGCAGGACATGGGGTCGACTGCCTAGAAAGCCATTTGGTAGGAGAGGTGCTGGGGTCCTGGTAAACAAGTTGAGTAGAGTCCACTGAGTGCCCCTGTGACAAAGAAGGGCAACTGCATCCAAAGCTGTGTCATCAAGAGTGCAGCCAGCAGGGTGAGATAAGGGAACCTTGCCCTTCGCTCAGCAGTGGTAAGAACCCATCTGCCAGTGCTGGGTCCAGTTTGAGCTTCCTGGTATAAGACAGGCACTGATGTACCAGAGTCCAGGGGAAGCCACCAAGATAATCAGGGATGGAGCACAGGACACATGAGGAGATGCTGAGAGAGCTGGTTCTCTTCAGCCTGGAGAAGAGAAGGCAAAGGGGGATCTTACTGCTGTCTACAACTGCGTGGTGGGAGGGTGTAAAGAAGATGGAGCCATACGCTTTGCAGAGGTGTACAGGGACAGGATGAGGGGCAAGAAGCAAAAGTTCCTATGAGTGAAATTCCAATTAGATATAAGGAAAAAAAAATCACTATGCAGGTCAGCAAACACTCGGGCGGGGCACAAAGAGGCTGTGGGATCTCCATCCTTGAAGATATTTCTCTCTCAACTGGACAAGGCCCTGTGGAACCTTGTCTAAGCTGGCCCTGGTTCAAAGAGGGGGTGGACCTAGAGGCCTCCAGAGGTTCCCTTCCTACCTAAATTATTTTGTATTTATGGGATTCTGTCTAGATTTTTGTGTGCTTCACTAAAATAAAATTAAAAAAAAATCATTAAACACTTATCAAGGAGCTAAGAAACCCAGTTCTGTTTCCAACTCTGACAGCAACTTGCTGTGCAAACTTCAGTAAATTATGTAATCTTGGAAAGAATAGATTTGTCATATGCAAGGTCAATGGGGATCTGTTGGTTGAGAGTAGAAGGGAGAGAAAGAAGGCAGGCTCTCTTTCAGGAGAGGGCATCCCGTACTCTAGGGAGAGCAGAACACTAAGGGTGTTCAGTGCTTCTGTTATGCAGTCCAGTCCCAGCTCTCTAGCTGAGGGAGCCTATGGCTTTGAGGCATCAAAGAGCAATCTCCATTTACAGACTGACTCCTGCTCAAAAATCTAACAGAATCACAATATTTTAATGATCCTGCAGAATTTTTTTATTACCACATGAAAGATTCAAACATGGAAGGGATTTACATAACTGCCACACAGACCCTTATCCTCGGTGGTTTCCCAGTCAGCTCCTAGCACCATCAGCACTAACTTAGTGTGCTAGTTCTGGCTGTAACAACACAGTTAAGACTGCATTAGTGATTTGAATATTGTTACTTACAACAGCCCAGCTAAGAATAAATGCGATACATATTTTCCCACAAGAAACAGCCTCTGTTCCAGTGACCTTGAAATCTGGATTGGACTGAGTATGAATGGAAAAAATATTATGAATGTTATTAAATATTATCTCTCAGAAAATAACTCCCAGAAGCACTGCTTGACCATATCAAACTTAGGAAATCTGAAAAGCTATAAGGCATACACGATTTTCCTAGAAAGCCTTTGTACAAGATCATCTGCACAATTGTAGCAAACTTTCCTAATCTGTTGGGCTTCTTACTAGTCGATAGAAAGCTATTACAGGGAATAGCAAGAAAATTCCATCCTGCCTGAGTATCTTGTAGTTATAGAAAGTACAGGGGAAAAGAAAATAATCAAGGAATCTCCTCCTTTCCCCAAATAAGCAAACAAAAGGAAGGTAAGATCTTGGGTACGTAGCTCTTCTGCCACTCAGTTATATTCATCTGTGGTTGCCACGTTGTTCTGGCATGAATTCATTATTTGTTGTTCCAGTTCACCGATAGCCCATGATTTTTAAAAGGGAAAATTATGTCTGAAAGAGTGCAAATGTGAAGATTGCACTACGTTCATCTCGTCTGGCAAGCATAAACTAGTCAGTGGTCTGTGCACGTGGAAACCATTCTTCTCATGAATTTTACAGAGCAGATAGCACCAGTGGAATTTGACCTGAGGCATCATAAGCTGAAAAGTAAAGAGATTAGGGTTGCTGGGTTGAACAACAATCACTTTTCTGAAATGCCTGTTACAAAAGGAGGGGAAAAATGGTAACACAGAAGACAACTTATGTGGTGTCCTTGAAAAGAGACACTGAATGTTATTAATCCACATCTGCTTTAGCAACCTTTACGTTGGAAACCAAAAAGACAGTAAGACAAAAACAGAGACTGCAAATGGCCACACTGCCCATGGGATATATGCACATCTGTTGGATCTGATAGGATTCACACGTAGGTGTACTTGGGGTAGCATTCAGCTTCTTCCTGCAAACACTAAACTTCTACTGAAGTTAAAACTAATTCAGACAGCTGAGGTAAAAGGTCACCTAGCTGAGGTAAAATAGTACACCTAGCTGCAATGTTCCTACAGTTTTGGGAATCAAACCACAGACAAGCTGCAAAAATAAGCCCAATGTTATGAACTAGCTGGGAGACAGAAGAAATATGCTGTAAAGGAAACGCAGCTATGCAGATGTGGAACTCCAGCTGAAGTCAGCCTGAGCTTTACTGTCCTGCCAGGACAGGAATCTGTACCGCAGCAATGGATGAGAGATGACTGCTTATGGAGGTAATGCATGAGAGAGAAATTTCTGTTAAGTAAGGCTTGCATTTATTAATTTGAATGGTCCATTTAAATATGGAACCATAAATATATGTATATGTGGTCAAATATCTGTAAAGGAACGTAAAGTCTTAAAGGTGCATAGAAAAGCTTTAGAGGAAAAAAAAAAAGCAAACCTCCAGAGCTTATTTCAGCTCTTCAGTTTGTTCGGTTCTTACATTGGGCTGTAACCTCGGCTTCAAACTTGCTTCCCAGGGACGCACACCTTTCTGACAAAGCCACACACTTCTGACTTTTCAGCACTCACAGGCTCTGACTGAGCAGCATATATTGTTCTGTGCTGGAATTAAAGTGATTCCTGTGCTTGAAGTTATACCTTGGTCAATCAAACCTGCAGATGGCTAATTGGTGTTGAAACACGTATGTTGTCCTGTTAGGGGAAAACAGTCCGAGTCGTTTTCTTGCTTAGGCCTCACCAACAGAAACACTTAATGTAGCTGTGGGATCTTCGTTACTGGGGTTTATGTGTGAAGGAGGAAAGACAAGATGGAATTTCAAATCCCTACTAGTTGTAAGAAAATGCTAAACTTTGCACTTGTAAAGTATGTCATTTTCCTGAAAAATTAGTGAGGATATTCTCCTACTTTTTGAAAATTACGGAGTCTTTTCTCTGATTTCAGTGCACGGAAGCTGAACTCCCTTATTCCTCGCTGTCAGAAGAGGAGGCGCGCTGTAGTTTCTATGTATCCACTTACGCAGCAGCGCATTCCGGTTAAGGAAGAGTGCACTGGGAACAAGGAGTTTTCGTGCAGAGGTTAAGCAACGTCAGCGGCTTCAGCACCTGCAGCGGGTACGGCGGAACTGCAACACCGTATCGCGTGTCACGGAGCCCGCTGCTACCAGCGACGTCCCAGTTGCCTGACTGGGAGAAACTCGGATTGCCCAGCATGTCCCTTTGTGCTATCGGAGATTTCCAGTGTTATCGCGATAACCCGGTGCCGTGGACAGCCAAAGGTTCATTAAGGTATTCCTGTAACTTCCAGCAGAGCATTAGCCCAGCCTGCGGGGCTGCCCCGGCGACCCGTGATTCGCAGCGCAGCGTGTGCGCAGCGGACGGACGGACACACGGACGGGCGGACACACGGGCGGACACACGGGCGGGCGGACACACGGGCGGACACACG